>OZ017741.1:101271852-101544352 GCA_963969285.1 Odontomyia ornata | reverse complement strand
TTAATATATCACGAAAAACTTTTACTTATCTATCAATCAATAACGCCTTCAACTCGCAACTATCGCAGTTTTTACCATCGCAGTTTTTACTATCGCGGTTTTACTATCCCTCGCATTCATTCAGCTCGGCTTTATATAGGATCCCTAGTCATTCAATCCATTTCTCGTATATTGGCGAATGTTATGACGAGAACTACCTGGAATATTCGAGCTATTCTTAATAGCCACAGTGACGTCACTGATACTAATTCGAGTACATTCGTTTATTGATCATGATGTTATTAATAGTTGCAACAACAATTGCGACAGTAGCTCGCAGAATTGTTTGGACATGTAAACATATATATATATAGATACAATATATACTATATATATATATATATATATATATATATATATATATATATAAATATATATATATATATATTTTATGAGATCGTAATGGACATCAGAACATATATATATATCATCCTTCTAAGTCAACTAACGGCTCCCCATAAAGTTGTTCATTGGGAGAACAAAAGGGCGAGGAAACGCTGGCTTCACTCGGTCTGCGAAAACAGTTTAACGCTGCTCGAATTTTGACATTGAAGAACACGATCAATGGACCCATAGTTGGAGGCACTTGTTGCAGGAAGCGAAGGCCCGATAGGGGCTGCAGTGCTAGGAAAAAGAAGAAGCCAAGCTTCATGCTTTGGAGGACGATATCTGGAACGCAGATGGCCACGTACTCGTTGGGGGAGACTTCAACGCAAAAGCGATCGATTGCGGCATGCCACAAACTGAGTCCTAGATGGCGGCCAGGACAGAGCTCGCATGTTGAACACTGGCAATACGCTAACCTTCCACTGTTTGGATTGTGAAGAAACTATATCTGACGTGACATTCGCCTTGGGGTTCCTAGTACAAAGGATACACAGTTGGAGAGTATTAGCGTACTTCTCAGCCTATGATCATCAGTACATTCTTTCTGAGATCAACCTTCCACGATTGGGTGGAACATTGGAAGGACGGATGTCGATGAATTTGCCGAGGTGCAAATGGCAGGTGTACCATTGCTGGAAGATTCGCAGGGGACTGAAGAGCCAGCAGGACAAGACGTGGTGAACTCAACTATGAGCATCATCAAGTCTGCTTGCAGCACTTCTATGCCCCGTGAAAGACCCCAGCATGACAAGCCTTCAGTGTACTGGTAGTCGACTGTAATCACTGAAAAGCGATGGAAGTATCACAAGCTTTGACGTGAAGATCAACGGGCATGAAACCGCGATAAGTCATACAACCGGGTAGCAGCATATAAATCGGCCAAGAAATGCCTTCACAAATGATTAACAGTAGTAAGGCTCGCTACTGGCAAGATCAGTGGACAATATAAACGGGGATCTGTGCAGCCTTGGCTACAACCTAGTTATTCGGAGGCTGGGTACTCTACGCAAGCTCTGCATATATGAAGCAAAAAAACTGACGAAATACATGTGTTGACGCTGCCCACGACAAAACAGCAGTCGAATCCTCACTCTTCATGTGGCTCATTAAAACCAAGGAAGGTGCCAGGTCTAGTTCCAGCTAAGGTGTTGCAGCTTGTCCATCACCATTGTCCTGACTTGCCGCTCAATACATTCAACGCTAGCCTGCGGGAAGGGAAAGCGGGGAGGCTCGTTGTGATCAGCAAAGAGAACGGGAGCCACGGGTCGCCGTCTGCATACCGCTCGTTATGCATGCTAGGCAGGGCTGGATAAGTACTAGAGAAACTTATCAAGGGAACACGCGATGACGCGATTCGTGCTGCTGTAAACTTTTCTCCTCGGCAGTACGGCTTTAGAGCAGGATGCTCCACAATTGACGCAATTTCAGAGGTGATGGGCGTGATCCAAGAGATGGGGGTACACAGCCGTTCCAAGTGAGGGTGGTTCTGTTGGTGACACGATGCTCGGAAAGCCTTCAACTCTGCTAGACGGGTGGATATTCTGGATACGCTCGAAAACCCAAAATATCTCATGCGGCTTTTGAGGGACTACCTGAAGGACCGAAGTCTGCTTTATGATACGATGCAGCATAGAAGTTACACTAGGTGTTGCTCAAGGATCTTTCCTCAGTCCAGACTTGTGGAAAAAATTACACTACGGGCTATTAAGACTAGAGCTGCCGGATGAGTCGTGCCTGATCGGCTATGCGGATGGCGTTGCGGCACTAGTTGAACAGGCGCAACTTAGACTGGGTATGCTAATGCTCTGGGTCAGAGACTGGATGACTGCTTGTGGATTTTGTCTAGCAGTGGAGAAAGCCGAAGTAACAACAAGAGAATCACTAGGCTTAGGGCGATCAGTGTTGGGCAAGCACTGATTGAATCGAAACCATCCGTAAAGCACCTGAGGTTACTGATCGGCTCTAAGATGAATTTCTCTGAGCAAATCAAGATACTGGCGTATTGGCTTTAAGTCGACTTGTGGCCAACGTAACGGGACCCCATGCCTCAAGTAGGTGACTTTTGATGAAGTCCGTGGAATTGGTGCTACTGTATGGGGCAGAAATGTGGAGCGACGCTTTCAGCAAAGAGCTGTACCAAAAACGTTTGGCACAGGTATAGAGAAGGAATGCAGTGAGGATTGCATCTTTATACCCAACAGTCTCTGATTCGGTCGTGCTAGTCATCGCAGGCATGATACCTATGCTAGAGAGTGACACACTACCTACTTGCATCAAAACGAAGATATGAGGGAGGCAGTGGCCCACAAGGAGTGTCAACGTTCACTCAATGATTGCCAGCAGTCATGGGTGAACAGCACAAAGGGAAACTGGGCTGCGTGGCTCATATCTGATCTGAGACTGTGGCTCAATCAAACGCATGGTGAGACTAACTTCTTTCTGACCCAGCTTTTGAGTTTTCAGTCTTACTTGCCCAAAATTGGTAGGTCACGATCTTCTGACTGTAGGTTTTGCGTAGGAGAGGAAGACGATACCTTTGCATACAAAATATGGGCCACGCTGCGACGGGACCTCTAAAAGGGAACAGCAGAGCTCTCCCCAGATAGTCTAATCGGGGAGATGTTTGCATCGGTTGATAAATAGAACCATGTGGCACATTATTTTGGGCACTCCTAAGAGATAAAAAGGGCTGACAGTAGCCGGAGACGCCAGGTTTGAGATTACTTTTCTAGCAGCCCTTCTTCCCCCCTCCTCTTCTGCTGGAGGAGGGATTTCCTAGCTTGGAGACACCCAACAGCGTAGCAAACCGAAGCTTAGCCTGAAATAATCTGTCAAGCGGTTCCAGGCTAGTCTCTCAAGTTAGCAGGAGAAGTGCTTAGTGGGCAGTCCAGACGTATTGTTCGTCCCCAGAATCAGGCCGTAAATAGTCCAACCACAAAAAAAAACTAAAAAAACAATTCTTTAAGGCTTGAGATCTTAATACAAAACGTTGATATGGGAAAAGGTTGTGGACCTGATGGCATTCCAAACATTTTTGTGAAGTTTTTTTATCCTCACTGTGGTTTCCTCTATCTATTATGTATAGTCTATCTTAGCCCATAGCACGTTCATCTCTGCCCGAAAATATGTTTTTCCTGTCTTCTAGTCCGGTGAGGATTATAGTATTTCTAACTAAAAAACCTTTTCTATTCTCCCATGTTTTAGTATGACCCTTGAACATGTGGTCTATAGTAGAGTCAATGACTAAGTTAAGGTAGATCAACCTTGTCAAATCTTTTGATCTTTAACAACACAGTCACCTCTGCGCTTGATAAGCAAAATCGAGTTGAAGTAGTAAATACAGATTTCCCAAAGGCTTGCTTCTCAGCAAGCTAACAATTGTTGGATATAGTGATTTCTTTAGTTCCTGGTTTTTCCCCATATAACTAACCGCTCTTGTATTGTTACTTTTGCTTTTCTTTCTCATATTATCCTACCTCTGGTATTTCACAAGGCTCAATAACGGGCGCTTTATTTTTTTTGTGTTTATTAATGATCTCCCTTTAGCTATATCCTCATCCAGTGCGCTATATACTGATGATAACAAAATATTTAGAGTAACTGATAAAATCAGTTATCCGCGTGGTGTAGGTTAGTGCACTCAGGTTTGAATCTGGTTGGTGACATCAAGATTTGTTTCGAGTGATACTTCGGACAGACTATAAGCCCGTTCAGTTATGATGCGCATTGGTTTAAAATCAATACGTATCACAGCACGGTGGACGGACACCTGTCCAAAGCATGGTACTGACCATGTCACCTTTTCGAGTGCCGATACATTTGATCAAGATAATGAAATACACTAACTATCTCTAAGCGAAGGCCCAAATGGGGCTGTGCTGCTTAATCAAAAACAAAAAACAGATAAAATTGAAGACTGAGTCTTATTGCAAAATGATCTTTTTAGTTTGTCTATGGTAAGATCTAACTCTCTTCGATTAAATATACATAAAGGCCATCCAATGATTTATTCTAATAGGAATTTACCCTCGTCATTTCCATGCTCTATTCTTGGCGTAGTGCTGGATAAAGTTGTTCAAATAAATAATTTAAGCGACGAAAAATAAAAATTTGATTTCTTCGTTTTGATGTTGCTTTCTAATACCTCGCGTCTTGCTGGTTTTAGTCTTAGATCAAGTTTTTTTCGTCATCCATCACCTCTGGCTGTCTCTCCATATCCTTAATTTGTAGTGTTCTTGAATATTGTTCTCATTTTTGGAATCCGCAACAGAAATATCTTATTGATTCTGTGGAAACAGTCCGACGTATATCCATGCCTAATTTATTTTACAGAGTTTGCTTCGAGTATAAATCATACAATGACCACCTATTAACCTTGCACTTTCAACTTTAGAATCAAAATTATTTGTAAAATGAATGCCTTCCATTCAAGTTGAACCATAGATATAGAGAGTACTGGATCTGCAACCGGTCGCGAGAGCGGAAGCAATTAGCAACCTTTACTAAAATTGTGTGAAGTTGAGGTTTGAAGTGATATGCTTTTGTTTTTGCACTTAATTCACTCCGAAACACGTTCACGTTTAAAAATGTTTAATTTTGAAGGTTGCGTTTACGAAATCGGCACTTTAGTTTACTGTTTTTACTAAAAACTTACGAATTTTCCATCGGCTTTGACACATGAGTTTTCCCGCCGCGTTCGCGCCTCTATGAATTTCTTTTGCTTTGACGTTTGAGTTTTCTGTGAAAGTCGTTTGTTGTGTTGTACTCAAACTATTTTACGAATGATAACGAAGGCGCGATCGTGTGCACGTGAAATTAAATGTCGTCGGTGTGTGCGGGTGTCAATGGGGGAGTGATTTTTTTTAAGAAAAACCTGTCCGGAAACAAAGGGGACGGAGAAGCAGAGGGAATCATATAGTTTCGAGAGCGTAAGTTATTTATAACTTATTTATGTGGTAAATTTGCTTCCCCCATGGACGAGTACACAGATTCTCGTTGCTCGTCCATTTATTTATATGTCTTTGAGTTGAACCATCAACTGCCCACTGATAATCTCTGCTCACCAATTACGGTTTATAACTCACTTTGAGGTAACCGTCCCAATACAGCTTTTAACGTTCCTTTTGCACATGCCAATGTATTTATTGCTCTTCACTAGCACGTTTACCCCGTATTCATTATACACGGTTAAAATGACCCTAAGATCGTTCATTCTGAACATTTAATGGTAATTGTAATTTTTATCTTATTCTTAATTGAAAATATTTTTCTTTTTTGTGGATCAAAATGCTATATACATATAAATAAATAAATTATGGCAGGAATTAGTGAATCTAAACATTCGTGCCTCGGCTGCGTATCTAAAAAACTTTACTCCCTCATTTCTTCGATAAAAGCTACAAAGTCATCAAACTTTATGGAAAGGTCAGAAGTGATGACCTCTTGATAGTTTTGGAGTGAAAAAATTTCCAGAGAATTTCAAGGTGGTCTTCCCATATAGAAAGGTTGCCCATAAATTTTTTCCGTGTTAAGTAGTCTAGTGGATGTATGAACGGAAGATTATTTCAAAACAGGTCTCAAAATTACCGAATCAGTGTCGAGGCACGCAGAAGAGGCGGGGGTTTTAAAACTGTTTCGACCTGTCGTTATTATCGTTTGGTGTATTACCGACTTTTTGTTGCAGTGAATGTGAGGAAAGAATCCCTGATGTGACGTTCCCTTCAGAATCTTTGTGCCTATGGTGCAGAAATGAAGGGTACTCTTGGACTCCTTATTCAGGGATTATTAGTATATAGCACCCGAAAACAGCAATCCCGCTTCTCGTCGCAGAGTCCTGACAGTGTAACAATGGGAAAATGGATGTAGAGATGTTCTCGTATGTATTTTTGTCGTGTTGAAAAATGTCGAGAATTTCAATGAGGACTAGATGAAGCACAGCGGAAGAACTTTATTTAGAGTGCCGTCATGTCGTCCTGCAACTCTTCTTTTTCTTTTCTTCTCTTCTATAGCACTACAGCCCCTCTTGGGCCTTCGCTTCCTGCAACATGCGCTTCCACTTGTCTCGGTCCATTGACCGCGTCCCCCATTTTTGAAATCTGAGCAGCGATGAACTGTATTTGCTAATCGAGTCAGACCAGCGTTTTCCCGGCTTCCCCACTGGTCTTCAGCCTTCAGTTCTCCTAACGAATACCTTTTTGGGGTATCCGTTGTTCATCCTTAAGAGTCACGTGGCTAATCCATTGCAGCTTCTGCGATCTTATAATCATTCCGGCTCTTTAAAAATTCCATACAGCTCATGGTTGTATCGTTGTCTAACTTAGCTCCGATTATCCGCCTCAGGACGCATCTTTCGAAGGCGTCCAATATGTCTGCAGATGCTTGGGCTAGGGTCCATGTTTTACACCCATAGCATAGCTTTGATTTCCTGTGTATACAGCTGGTCCTCAAGATCGTCAAAACTCTTCTTTTTATCGGCGACAAATGTGGCTAGTAAATATGATGTGTATTGGTGTTCGGCAGAAATAATTGAAAAGCGTATAAGCTTTCAAACAAAGTCAAACGCTTAAGTGATCGAGATGAGGCTCGCATCTAAATGGTGGCATACAATCCGCAATGAAACACTGTTACAAGCTGATCAATGAAAGCAAGTAACGATGCTGGCTGATCCTTATTAATGATGGCCTGGGTCAAATGCTGGTAAAGCGAAAGACCTCGGGAATGTCCTGTATACAAGATCTTTCGTGTTCTCTCTCATGTACATTTCGTTCATTCTGATTATATATCTGAGAAAAATCTGACCACCTGCTCTTCATCACGAAAAGATTAAAGGTAAGATGCTGGCTATGAAGAGGCGATAAGCCACGGGATCAGATAGTATCCCAGCTGAGGTGTTAGAAATGCTGCACCAGGTTTGCCCTGATATGCTGCATTTTGACGTATATTGAATATTTTTTAAAGATGGGTTTCTTTTGCTTAGCTCGAGGAGAGCGAGGTTTGTGCTGATGAGCAATGAATAGCGGAACTCCGAGTAAACATCCACATACCATCCGTCATGTATGTGAAATATCGCCGGGAAAATGTTCGAAAAGGTCATCAGGAGAAAACCCACTGAGGCGATTTACCCCTCAGTATGGCTTCAAGGCTGGATAATTCACCATTAACACAATCATAGAGGTAGTTAATAGGAGCACATAATCACTGTTCAAGGCAAATTGCTCTACTTTTGACGTCTGATGTTAAAAGTGCCTTCAACTCTACTCGATGGACTGATATTCTCGGTACTTTAAATCAACTTCTCAAGTACTGAAATCAAAGACATATAAAGTAATGGACGCGAAATGAGCTTATTTTCATCCATACGTGAGTGAAGTACTTTTACTACATACATGCCTTCCTCTCGCATGCGAATTGAAATCCCCCTACCTTTCACGCCGCTAGAGAATCCACGCACTCAAGTGGCTCTCTAGTTGCTCTCATGAAAATCCCACTCCTCTTACACCTTAACCCCCGAATTGTCAACAAACTATCAAGCATATGATTGAAAACATATGATTGAAAGCATATGATTTGTGAACATTCAACATTAATGGGAAACATCTAATCAAGTTGAATTTGAAATTGCACACAAAACATTTTTTTTAAGATGAACCGTGTTGAATCTAGTGCAAAAGCGTTGCAAATGTGATAATTAATCAAACTGAAAAGTTTGTTACGGATCGCGAGTGTTTTTGTGTCGAAAAATGTAGTGACGTGTGTGGGATTATAAAAACAGCTCTAGGAAGCATGTCAGGGACGTATCCTTCGTAGGGTAAGTCATGCTCAATCTTTTACATCGTTCAAGTTAGAATACCCGCACGGTGAATTGATTTAGTTCAAGATGCGAAAAATAGTGGGAGACGTCACGTCAAATTTATTTGAAATTCGAATCAACAGCAAATAACGCGTCAACTTCATGCTACATGATAAAGTGCTTCAATTCTCTCGATGCATTTCGTATCCATTCTCTCTGAGATCTATGACTGAAATATGAGAACCTAAAGCATACACTGAGAGCCAATTCAAGGATTGGGAGCTGATTTAGAACAAAAGGGGCGGCAAAAAATGAACTATAGATCGGACGTTGCACAAGATTCCATTCTTTATCTGGGCCTGTTTAATGCTTTATATAATGAGCTTTTGGGGCTACAGCTGCTGAACAAGTTCCATTCAACCGGCTACGTAGATGATGTAGACGCACATTCGGGCAAACACAAGCCTAACTAAGCATGTTAATGCTTGAGTGAGCGAGTGGATGATCGATTGTGACTTCACCCCAGCTCAGCGCGGAAAAAATTAGCTAGTTAAACCAACTCATAATGGATCTCTTGAGCCTTTCCTGCCTAGATCAGAGATATTATCGCTCAGTCAAAGATAATGGTTAAGTAACGCACTTTGATGATTGATTCGAATATGAGCCTCATAGATTAAATATATTATATATTTAATTTGAGTCTTTCCACCGGTGTTTACCCTGATGAATGGAACTGTGCTAATATTTTCCCCATCCATAAATCCGGCGGCCGCAATCCCGTCGCCAAGTATATGCCAATATCTCTCCTCTCATTCTTTGGCAAAATTTTTCAGAGCATTGTCCAATCACGAATCTACGATGCCTTCATATGAATCTCTCCGTTAAGCAATATGGGTTCATAGAGGATCGTTCAACAATTACTAATCTACTGGAATTTTCCAATTTCGTGGCCTTTGCGTTAGACTTCAGGGGCTAAGTCGATGTGATTTATACTGATTTCGCAAAAGCTTTCGACACCATAGACCACCAAACGTTAATTAATAAATTTGATAGATACGTATTGTCTGATCTCCTCCTTTCAGTTCCTTCATCCGCAACCGTTTTTGCTCTGTAATTTGAAACGGTGTCTCTTCTGCCCCCTTCTTCTTCGCTTCTGGTGTGGTACCGGGTTCTATCTTAAACCCACTCCTATTCAACCTTTTCATCAATGATGTTCACAGTATTTTTAAGTCCAACTGCCTCCTCTATCCTGACGATCTTAAGATCTTCAAAATCATTCGCTCGATGATTGACTGCTTGATGCTCCAAAATGATATCAATTTATTAGACGAACAGTGTGGGGTCAATCGTCTTGCTCTTAAAGTTCCTAAGCGCTTACATACTCGTATGTGTTTTTTCAATCAACTTAATTCTCTCAGCTTCGACTATTCAGTACTTTTATCAGTTGATCACTTTAAGGATCCACGTGTGACGTTTGATCAACAGCCCAAATTCGACTGCCATATTGCGCATATTACATCTAGAGCAGCTCGAATCGAAAGCTTTGTTTTGCGTTGTGCCCAAACTTCTTTCAGCACCCAAACATGTGTCCATCTATTTATCTCACTCGTCCGCTCTATTTTAGGATACGCATGCCAAATATGGTCTTCCCGTCACACATACCTTTTGAATGAAGTTGAATCTGTACAGAGAAAATTTATTTGCCTACCGCCCTTATTGTGAACGTCTTATCGACCATGGCATCCCTCCCTTGGAAGTGAGGCGATGATATCTTGACCAAAGCTTGCTCTTCAAGCTTACTCGAGTCTTCAAAACGCTATTTGCATACGTCCTCTAGAACTAGATCTACCCAGTTCTACTCGATTACTTTCACACAGGGAGATATTTATTTTTATTCGCCATTGGTCCGACTCATCCGTGACCATGAATACCGCCAGCTTCGCCCTCCTTTAGAACCGCTCGCATTGTTCAAGTCCAAGCTATGGAGAATTCTTAACTTGTAATCTTTAATTGCGTTTTATTTTTCTTACTATTGAATTATGTTCTCGTTTAACACATTTCGTTATAATGTTTAGGTGCGTTCATTTGTACTATTTTTCCAGCGATTTTCTTTTTCTTTATCTATTTTGTAATTAGATTTTCTGTAAAATGGATATAAAATAAAAAATAAACTAAAATCAGGGCAACCTATAATATTAAGGACTCTAGCTGTTTGGCAGCAAAACTGGGTAAATGTTTCGTGATGCTGGTGGACTGCTCATCTCATTGGTGACTTGGGACTCTCAATCGAAGGCATGGTGAGATTAATTACGAGGGCTGTTCAAATATGATGCAGACAAACGCTGCAGATGGCGCACATGTGGGGCGCACGTTATCCTGAAGAAGAATCGCACGTCGTGCTGGAATGTTCTTCCAATTCAAGCGATAAGCGGATTTCACGTGTATTTTCAGAAGGTTAGAGTAGTTTGCAGCATTGGTGGAACGTTGGGTGTGCAGGAAATCGACGTTTAGCACGCCCCGCCGGTCCGAGAACACAGTACACATAACTTTACCCGCGGACCTGGTTGTCTTCGCTTTGACTGCCGCCCCTTCCTCCTTCTTCCTCCACGCTTTACACGACACCTTACTTTCGAGAGTGTCATAGTGTACCCATGTCTCGTTTGTAGTGAAGATTCGCGTTAAAAAAACCGTCCCCCTTCACCTTGTATCGCATCAACAACCAGCGACAAAATTTTTGCTCGAACTTCAACAGTATAGGAACCTATCGCAACATTATTTTGCGATACTGAAGGTGTTCGTGGATGATAGACTCTACACTACCAATACTGATGCCGAGTTCAGGCGGAATGTCTCAAGCATTCATCCTACAGTCCTCCAAAATGCATTGTTCTACGCGGCAAATGTTGTCTGGTGTGATGCTGGTTCACGGTCGACGATCATGCGGCTCATTCTCGGCGGTTTCACGACCATCCTTGAATGCTTTGGCCCATTTGAACACAGCAGCCCTACTCAGGCACTCACTACCGAGCTGATTTCGCAAATGCAAGGAAATTTCTGTGTTTTTAATGCCTTCCCACACTAAAAAAGCAAATGACAATACGTTACGCGCCACTTGAAGTTCACTCGTGGTCGTTGCACGCGCGTGAAACATGCACTCTTGACGAAAACTATGCCACACTGTTTGTAAGGGACCCAGCTACCACATACTCAAGCCACATCCTTCAAAACATACATGCGCGCCATCTACAGCGTTTGTCAATCGACAACCGCCAGACTTTCTTTTCATATGGAAGGAGGGTCAGGCATCGTTTGTACTTTGCTGAGAGCATACGCAAGCTCCCTCATAAACAGGGCCGTATATGATCACTTATGTGGTGTAGAAGAGAACTGAAATGGGATAACCCAAAGTTATGGTGCCTTACCTGTACAATGAAAAAAGCTTACGTGAGGAAAAGTAACAGGCTCTGTTCTCAAGGTTAAAGAGGAGATATTTAGAAGGTGGTCCAACAGTCGTGCTCTTAGGAGTCCCTCACTTGGGGCGTCAAAATGCTTTCCCTCCCAACCACAGAAAATATAATTTTATCTGTGTAGTTTAATAGAAAATAGAAACATGCCTCATTATGATATGTATTTTAAGATTTTAAAATGTTCTTTACTAAAAAATTAATATATTTTTAATTTATTTTCCAGTCTTAGAACAAGCGAAACGAATTATTTAAATGAAGCGTACCAATTTTACGCTGCAATCCGTGGTCGAGCTTATTACTCACGCGCAATCAAGGAGGATCGGCCAGATTTAATGGTTAAGAAACTAAGATACTATGCGCGATTTATAGTTGTCTGTCTTCTGCTGAAGAAGATGAAGTTAGTGCGAGAGTTGGTGATAGAATTAGAAAAGCAAATACAGGAATACACAACAACGTGAGTGAAATATCTATTTAAAATAAAGTTTGAAATTCCATTTTGCATTTTCCAGATATGAACCTGAAGATCATTTAGAATGGTCGCTAGTGTTAGAAGAAATTAAAGGATTCATCAAGGCGGAAGCGGCTGTGGCAGTTTTACATGCTGACTCAAATCCAATTATCCTGTCACACAGGTGAGGTCTTTTCTAGTTTGGCTGTAGATTAGCTTCTTGCCCGTGCTTTCTTATGGCTTTTGTTTGAAAACAGTAATCTGGATGGTCAATTGTATTGAATGTGTTATTGTGGTCATCAGTACATTTGGACGTCCGAGCTGTTGAGAATAACAACAAATACAAATAATTACGGTTAGGTACACGAATAAGACTTACAATTAATTGAGGAAGCCAATTGATAAGCAATACACCACAAATTAATGTGAAACTAAATTTGTTGGCGTGACTGAAGTGAGTCCTCTGATTGTTTGAAATTAAATTGCTTCTCGGTTGGCTTTATTAAGGACTGGTCTTGGAGATTACGGATTGAGTGTTTAATGTTAGATAGATATAGACAGAAATAGATGAAGTAGTGCTCGGTTTTGTTTTAAGTGATTGAATTTAACTTTGCAACTAGAAAAAAAATTGTAACGGGGGTGAAGTAGACTTTGGCTTATTTAAATTTTGAATTCGTTAGAGTAAACCATATTAAAAAACTAGATTAGATAAACTTAGGTAAGAACTATGAGAAAGATAGGACTTTTTTCTTTTTATGCCAATTAAGGGTAAACTAAGAAGTTTCCATTGCAAACTATCTACATAGGTCACTATTTGCCTAAATTCTAACATAACACCTTGCTTTAGTACAGTTTCACCTAATTTATTTCAAAGATTAGACTAAAGTGCTTATAGTTATCGCTAAATTAACAGTTTCAATTTTAAGTAGTCATGTTTTCGAAGTGTCTTAATTATTTAGTGATCTGTCCTAGGCATCCTGAGTGTAGTGTAGACTATTTCTCTAAATGTCTTAATTTCTTACTCAATTCGTTAATAAAAATTCAATTCTAATGTTATTACAATTCAATAACGCCAGTTATCTGATCAGATATACAATATGTATATATATGTATAGGCTTCGTCTAAACCGAGGTTTCTTTTTATTATATTAGCTACCGTTTTTACAATCTTACTAAAGAATTGTTTAGAGTAGTATTAGGAAATAGGGCTAAAGTGAAAGTAGAAATATAATAAATTTATTTAAGATACTTTTGAATTTACTATTTTCTAACTAATTGTGAACATATTTCTTATATTTTATTATAATGAAAAATTAATTTATGTGTGTTATGTTTTAAATGTGTTTGTAATAACAATTTCGTTGTATAATGTTGGATGGTTGTCTTGAGACAGTTTAATTTCATGCCAGTGTAAAATATATTTTGCTTTAGATGTTCTAACCGTTTTATTTCAATGGATGTCAAATGTATTTATTAAAATATAAATACTACTTATAAGATCGTATAAAGTAAGAATTGGCCCGTTTTCATTTGACCATTTGATATCATTCAAATTTCATTAGTCGCTTCTTTAGCATAAGATCATTTCAACAACCGTTCTCGCTGGATTTTTAACATAACGATTGGCTAATTAGATGATTTAACGGTTAAGCAACGAATTTTAGAGTATAATTTTTTGTTGGTTGAATTTCTGGGTTATTTCAATATGAGTTTCAAAATTATTAGCTCACTTATCTAATTTGTAAATGTATCAGTGATCATTGCCATTGCCAGTCGCATTTGAGCATTACACAAACATAAAAGCTTTACTTTCTAGTTCACAAACATTACATCATGATAATATTGAAACATTAGAAACATCAGTGGTCCCTTAGCTTCTACCGTGTCCTTCATGCAAGATTCCAATTGCAGGTGGCAGGTGCATTTTATGCTTAGCTAAAAGTTATCAAATGCCCTAAATATTTGGTTAATTAATCGTTTTATTAGAGTGCACAAACGTTTAAAATAATTGCATTTTTGCCAAAGATGAAGTCATATCAGTTGCAAAGACCTCATTCTGCAACCTGCAACATGCCCAGCCCCACCTTCCACAGTCATTTCTTCCCTTTCTTTCATCACATACATTCATTTCACATCACAACACAAAATCGCCCCATTTGAAAGCACGGGCCACGGTGCACAAATTCGAATAGGTTGACTCCACAAATTGACGATCAGTGGTTCCGGTTCCAGGCTATCACCACTGACAACACCACCGTGTGACCGATCGCCCCACATGACGTTGAGTTTGCAGGAGATTTTGATAGTTGGATCAGCGTGCGAGCAGGCGAAGTTTTCAGAGTTAACAATGGATATGTTTAGGTAAGTCAATATATTATATTTATGTGGCAAGTATATTTGTTAACATTTTTGCAACTATTGTAAACTTTTATTCAGCCAATACAGAACACATATGTAAATACAATAACTCTATTGAACTTATATAGGGTTATCCATTTTACGCTTGGGAAAGTAAAGCTAAAGAAAACACATAAAATATTCAGAAAGAAACAAAATTTTTTATTCAGTATAAAGATTGAAGCTTCCCATTACACGTGAAACACAACATCATTCAAATGTCTTCCACGGGACCTCTTACAGGCCTCAATCCTTTTGAGGTAATTTTCAATGACATTTCCGGCAATATCTCGGCCATAACTTCACGAATATTGGTTTTCAATTGCTCAAGTTTTTGAGGATTGTTCGCGTAAACACGATCTTTCGCATAGCCTCATAAAAAGAAATCCAAAGGTGTTAGGTCGCAGGATCTTGCGGGCCAATTGACATCACTCAATCTCGAAATTACGCGTCCTGAAAATTTCTCTTGCAAAAGTGCTTGATTAGCCTGTGTTATGTGCTTGTGGCTCCGTCCTGTTGGAACCACATGTTCTCCAGATCATAATCTTCAATTTCTCTTGAGGCTTAAGTTCTTGAGCGAGTTGGATTTTGTACGGATGGAGATGCAAATCCAAATGCAAAATCCGCCACAATGAGCCGTAAGACAAGCCCAAATGTTGAGCACGTCGAGGAATCGACAAATTCGGGCAAAATTTGAGCAACGACAGTGATACTTTCAGCAGAACGAATGTTGCCTTGCAATATCAATAACCGATTCAGTCTCTTCAAATTTTCTCACTGTATTCGAAATTGTTTGCCGTGTACGTCGATTATGTCGACCGTAATCGGCTTGTAAAGCCCTAAATGTTGATACAGCAGAATCACTATTTTTATAATAAAATTTAATAATTTTAACACGTTCTTCGACTGTTAAATGATCCATATTTCTAAATGCAAACATTTAACCAAAAAAAAACACGCTTTGGATGACATTTAATTTTGACAGATGTCAAATGGCAGGGTTATACTTTCTTACCACGAAATGGATAACCCTGTATTAATACCAATGACATATACTGTTTGAGGATACTAGCTGCAAAGATTATTTCTTTCTATCTGTGATGAAGGTTCTCCGGGATTTAATTTTTTATATTAATATAGTTAATTGAAAGTCAAATTGTAATCTGTTTCCAATCAGTTTCTGACTTCCTCGTCTTTTTATTGTTTTGTACGTCATCGATTCCGAAGGGATCTCGATCACAACTAATCTTGAACTTGTGTTCGGTGTTGATATTTCCCACATCACCCTGTTGTACATTATTTGAACCTAGGATCATGGGCAGATTGCTGGTGTATGTGTTGAAATGGAGGACCTTGCAGCAAAAGGGGGGCAGATCCAAATTTTTATCAATTACCGTTTTTGTACCTACAATTTGAAGAAAATTAGGGTTATCGTTTGATGCATGAACAGGGCAGATCCAATTAAAAACAAACGCCCTGTAACAAAATTAGTATGTATCACCCTGTTCCGTTTGGTGCAAGAAGGCAGCAGATCCGGACCTGCCTCGTTTTTGGAACCAACAATTCAATTGCATCATCAACGGATATACGTTTTGTTTTGTATTTTATATATACTTTGAATGTGTCAAGCGTGCATAAAATGAGTGAGTCCGAACTGTTCAATAGTGGATCATTTGATATTTACCAGCCTCCTGAATAGGCCTCAAGTTCAAGTGGTGACAGAAGTGATCGTGATTTGTCAACGTTCCGAAACCAAACTAGTACTGACAACGATAAAGGTATAAATATTTCGGACGAATCTGATTTACATCATCCATGCCTATCAACGAGTGATGCAATTTCAAAAAAAAAAGAAAAGCTGCAAATATTTTACAATCGAAACGCAATGTTATTGCTACTGGGAAAAGCTATTTAAACTATAAAGGCCGCGAAAAGGGAGAAAGCAAAACAGGACCGGATTGCTGTTGGAAAAACTATAAATGTTTTGTTCAAATTAATGAAGAAACGCGAAAAATAATATAGAAAAGTTTTAATAAATTAGGAGAAACTTATGTGCAAAACGTATATTTAGGAGATCTTATTAAAACTGGAAATATTGAAAGGGAAAGACCAAAACTGGTACGAGGAAGAAACGGAGTTGTTCATTGCATTTTGAAATAGAAACATACAAGTTTGTCGAAATGGCTTTGCATCTATCCATGGAATCTCTAAAAAGCGAGTAGACAGTATTTCTAAGGAGTCTCGTGATCGTACTGTAATCATACCAGCTAAATCTAAGCGTGGAAAACATCAAATTCGACCAAATCGTACTTCGAGTGATTGAGTTTCCAAAGTTGACTCTTGCATTAGAAGTTTTCCACTACAGCAGAAATAAAAGCTCTTATTATTATCTATCACCTGAGTTAAATGTTAGAAGGATGTACGATTTATATTTGAAGCAGAATGAGACTAGTCTCGAAGCATCTGCTAAGCCAATAGTATCATTTGATTTTTACTACAGATACTTTAAACAAAATTTTAAATACAGCTTTGGATCACCATGTTCAGAAACATGCAAGAAGTGCGACATGTTGAATAGCAAATTAAAAGATAAGACATTAGATTGTGATGAAATCCGGCAAATACAGGTAGAAAAGAGTCTCCACCAAGCCAAAGCTGAAACTTTTTTATAGATTCAAAAGAGAAGAGTCAACTTGCTATTTCTAATGACAAGTGTGGGGTATTAACTTTTGACTATCAGCAGAACATGCAATCACCTAAAATTTCAGCAGGCGGAGCATTTTACAAACGTCAACTTGGGCATATAATTTTTGTATCCACTCAAAAACAGGCATCGCTCATTTTTATTTATACGATGGAATCATAGCTCGAAAATCACCAAATGAAGTCGTGTCTTTCATAAATCACTACATAGATAACATTTTACCAAGCACAGTTGAAATATTCTCGGATAATGCAGTAGCACAAAATAAGAACTCGACATTAGTTCAGTATCTCTATATTCTTATGAGATGTTCATCTATTGAGATGATTGTTCATTGATTTCCTCAGCCAGGAAATCGCCATGTGATCAGTGTTTTGGCGTAATAGAGAAGTTCAATAGAAAGAAAGACTAAATTTTTACAACTTCTGAATATTCCGATTGCATTAAGCAAGCATCTAAAAATTATAAAGTGGTGAAAGAGGATCAAAATATGATTCTCAACTTTTGTAAACATTTTGAAAATCATTTTAAAAAAGCTATAACAAATGTAGAGAAGATATGGTTCAAAATATCTCAATATCGAATTTTTGAATACATTAAGGACCACATTCAAAGTATTGCAGTTCCTTAATGAGAAATGTACAAGCCAACTTATCGATTCTGCCTCAAAAACGGTTGTATGATGGTGCATTGCCGTTGGAAACAGCTAAGCACAAAGATATTATGCAGCTGGTAAAGAACTATGTTCCTACAAATAAATTATATTTCTACAAAGCCCTTAAAAGTAAACCTGTTTGACCGAATGATGACATTTCTTGCGAAGATGACGACGATCAACCTGAATTTGGCTTATAAATTCATAATTTTTGTTAAGCACTTGTTTGTTTCTGTTTCTCTTTAAATTGTTTTAACTTCCAATTGCTGAGTAATAGTTCTAGGATTAAAAATACCTTATATTTATGTGTTTTATTATCCATAGTACAATATAGGGTAGTATTTCTCTTGAACTTTGGTGTAAAACGGAGGCAGATCCAAACTTTAAAAAATCGTTGCAATTCTTAAAATTATTAGTACATCTTAAAAACTTTAATAATATATGTAAAAATGTTCATATTATTTGATATCATTAGGTCCAAAACATAAATGGATTATTCCATTTATAAAAACGTTTTTCTTTAATACCCAACAGGTTTGAAATTTGGACTTGCCTCCCTTTTGCTGCAAGGTCCTCAATTGTATTCTCTTAATTTCTTGTGCGCCTGTAAATCGATTAGCGTGTGCATATCTGTGGTTAGCCCCTACAAATCACTCACTCTGACGCTCACTCCTACAATTTAAGAATCTTACATAAAACCATAAATTCAAAAGGTTATGAACCCAGATCGCTTGGACTGTGTTATTTGTGTTCGTTAAAAGCTTATCGTAATTTCATCTTACGATTCTTGTCGTTCTCTTTATTTGCTAATTGCACGACTGCACTTAGTCAGTTTTTCCATCGATCGTGGAATTCATCAAGGGAATCAAACCACTGAAGGTAGACGATTGGCCTCTATGGAAGGACAAAGTGATGGATGTGATGGAGTTCTTCCACGCAGGTGATATAATTGAAGGTAAATCTTCTAAACCCACTGTTTTTGAAACACTAGTGTAAACTGTGAAACACAGACTAAATTCTTGAATCATACATAGTCGACGAACTTGATAATCATCTCCTTCCAGTCAATCTTCTGGGGGACAGTGATTTCAAACTTGTTTCTGCAATTTATGGCAATGATTTACAGCAAGAAGCTCCGACACCCAATTGCAATGGTAATTGGTTAGATCTTATCTGTACCAATACCTATGACAATGTGGTGGTTAATCCAACTAGTGACGTGAAAAATCTTTCCTCTAATACCCTCCACCATTCCGGACTATCTGTTCAATTTTCCACTACTGAGACTACAAACACTCTTTCGTACAATAACTGGATTGTATTTGATTCCCGCAATGCTGATTAAGAGAATTAAAAAGCATATTTTTAGTATTGACTGGACTACTATGCTTTCCACGTTAGATATAAACGATGCAGTAAATTTATTCTATCAGCACATCCTTAACGCCGTTGAAAGGCATGTTCCTAAAATCATGAAAAAGGACAAATTACCCGAACCTTGGCTGGATAGTGATCTTCGATTTTTGAGGAGCAAAATAAATAAACTATATAAAACTATGCAAAGGTTTGATGTGAATGATGAAATTAAAAGAGAGTATGATGAACTGTCAAAAGAATTTCGATTGAAGTCGCGCGAGTTCTATGAAGTCTATGTCAATGTTATAGGTGAAAACATCATCAAAAACCGCAAGAAATTTTTTGCATTTATGAACATGAAGCGCAATGCTTATGGCTGCCCTAAACAAATGACATTAAAACTGCAGTTCTACTCTCCTTGAAGAAATCAGTAATTATTGTGCAGACCACTTTCAATCAGTTTACTATTCAGCAAACGATTCCCCTCATTTTTCACCACTAAACACATAATTTGGGACTGTACTTCATATTGGAAGTCCTCTCACTTAACTCCAATCTATAAAAACAAAAGCAATGGAGCCGTTGAAACTATAAAGGGATTGCCATACTCTCCACTACTCCAAAGTTATTTGAAAAAATTGTCTCTTCCAAAATATCTCCTTTTATAGAACAACGTCTCAATGACCAACAGTATGCCATCAGAACAACTACCAACTTAACAGTTATGGTCTCTAAGAGCCTTTGGGCAATGGAAAATGACACGCAATTTATACTGACTTTAATAAGGCCTAAACCGTATCAGTCATACGATTTTGTCTCATCAATTGCGTAAATTTGGATTTACTGGCTCCATACTTCATTGGCTGGACTCATATCTCAAAAATTGGACTCAAACCGTTAAATTTCAGGGATATGTGTCCAATGAAATTCATATTTATTCATGTTTCTTCTCTTCAACATTTTTATAGTGGACCTCTCTGAAGTGTTGTCTGATATACCACACTTATTTTATGTGGATGATCTCAAATTATATTATATGATAGCATCCCAAAGTGATACTTTGTTCCTACAAGACAAAATAAATACTCTATTAGAGTGGTCCAACAAAAATCTTCTATCTCTGAATCTTGAGATATGTCAGGTGATACGTTTTTCCGGAAAGGTACACTTTTACAAGCATTATCTGATTATCACCTCAACAATACAAAGCTTTACAGAGTTGACAGTGTAGTAGATCTTGGTGTTCACTTGTATAAGAAACTCCGCTTTAATTGGCACTTCGACGAGGTTGTCTGCTAAGCTAATAAACTCTTAGGTTTCATCAAACGATGCGCGAAAGAATTTGTGGGTAACGAAAACGTTATACACATCATTAGCGCGCCTTATTCTGGAATACGTTCGTGTCGTTTAGAATCCAGTCTTTGATGTTCACTCAGAGAGGTTTGAGTCCGTTCAGAAACAATTCTTACTGTTAACTTTGAGATCCCTCTATGATCCAAGAAATTTCCATAATTTGCCATCATATGATGATCGGCTATCTATTTTGAATTTGACATGACTTTTCTCCCGTAGAACTATATTATGCTCTTGCTTTGCATTTTATGTCCTAAGACGAACAATCAAAGTCCAAAATCTTATCAACAAAATAACCTTGAACGAACGAGTAAGATTAACGAGACGTTTATCTTTGCTCGTAAATAGCAAACATCATACTATCTATGGTGATAATGAGGCGATAAATAGGTGTGTCAAAATTTTCAACAGGATGGGCCATCTTTATTCCCAAACCATATCAAGATGGATCCCAATTTAAATCTAATTTATCCAAGTTTCTCGGTTCCTAATCCTTCTATTAAATTACTGCAGATGTAAATTTATACTGTAAAAACTGTGATACATAGATTGTAAAAAAATATTATATGTATACCTCGGTTGGTAAATAAATAAATAAATAGATTCGTGGCAAAAGCTAAAACAGTCTCTCTCAGTGTATCAGTGACAAATATTACCAATGAATATCAGGTCGTCTTTCTGGAAGAGAGTCTTGGGACATCTAACGAAATGAATTCGATAATAAAGCTGAAAACCAACTTGTTGGTCAGTGCTTCAATTTTTTGCATCGAATGGTCTGATAACGAAGACGCTTCGTGGGTTTTAGCTCGCATCAAAAATCAGCATTACGGTTTTTCCTCTTTGTTGAAGACTCGTAAATTCGAAAGCATCGAGGGTCTTCTAGAGATTATTTTCGTGTCACATTCTTCCAAAACTACTTGAAACGTACAAATCAAGCTATTTGCTTATGAATGCAAATGATGATAAAACGATAGACAATCTCTCATTGGTGCTAATTCTTCATGAGAAAAACATTGCTGCCGTATCTGCATTACGCCCAGCGGGTGAGGTTTTGGAGCTACATTGCAAAAAAGGCAAGTTTACTCGAAAAACAAAGAAGCCTTTTTTTCAAACCATTCCAAACACGAAACATCTACGGACGACCGAAACAAACCGGTTGACGTTATTTGAAAAACCTGGAGTGAAAAATGACATTGGCTCAAACAATGCATTTGATGGATAGCCGATAGTCAACTTCCATACCCTACTCGCGCTAATAAAACTGGAACCAGTATAAGTTCGGCTCCAACAGTCAACGAGACTGAAACAAAAATGACGCTTCTATCTGTTATTAGCCAGATACCTCGCACTTTTAGCCATATACCTCGCACTTTTAAGTGGCTTACGAAATGTGAGCCATTCTCGGGATTTTACATGGTAACCGTGGAAAGTTGAAAGCACTTGGTAGCGGAACTATCGGGGTAACAAATTTATCTAATGGTCAATTAAAAAGTTCGACCCTCAACAAAGTCTGGTACGTTCCAGAGATTTCTTGGAACCTCTTCTTGGTATTGGCAACGCACTATTAAAAATCTTACTGGCGAATTCGAATTGAACCAACCGGAATGTAGGATTTTCGTCTATAAAAAAGTCATTTACATTAAAACGAGAGAGCAGCACGGTACGCTGTATCGAGCATCATTCTAGCCAGTTCAACCCGAAGGGCCATGTGTCAATTTTATTGAAGGTATGGATACCTTACAACTCTACCATGAGCGATGGGGATACATTGACAAGCAGTTTGTACGAATCATGCTGCAGTCTGAGCTGGATATGGCGGCAAAACCTAACAAAGAGCTCTTTGGTCCTTGTCAATCTGGAAATCAAACCAGGTGAGCTGCTAATACAATATATGCAGCTCTTTTGATAAGTCGTTCAACGGGCGGAGGAAATCAAAGACCATCAGGAGGAAATCAACTTTCGTTTTGACGGGCATGAAAAATTGGCAGTGAAAGAAGCTATACGAGAAGAATTGGTAAATACTTGTGTCGTTGGCCATCAAGTGAGAGAACTCCTCAGTGACAACCGAGGAGAATTTGACAACGAAGAAGTTTAAACTGTACTTCATGAATTCAGAGTAACCCAACTACTTCCGGCAACATATACTCTCAGCAAAACGGAGCAGTTAAACGGGAGAATTGAATCACTCGAAACGGCGCGAACGTTTAAATATTCGAACTCGGAAATCAAGCTTTCTGTGAACATCTGGGCAGAAAACGTGACAAGTAACAGTTACGTACCTAAATCGATGAGGAACATCGTCGATAGAGGGGAAAGACCTCATGAAGTTTAGTTTGGTCCACAAAAAAGGCACTTGGAAATTGTCAGCTCTATATTACCGTGTAGAAGAGAAAATGATAGATTCACAAGCGGCAGTCAGATATCTTGTTGGGTATGATGGCGACGAACGATACAGAATATATGTACCTGAGAAACTTGATATCGTATTACCCAGAGACGCCATACTTCACGAAAAAATTGGTGACTGTAAAGTGCACATATCCTTGCATATAGAAAATGATGACACGGCCAACCAAAAGGAATATGAACCGATTGTGAAAAACGAAGAGAAGAAACGATTGAAAAACCAAACCAGGTCATTCTATTAAAATCTTCTTCATTGTCCAAAGCTAAAGAAGAGGATTATGTTTTTCCAGACATCCAAAGGAGCTCACGGAAATATAAAAAAAAACTCTCGTACCTAAATGACTACATCACAATCGCAGAGGCATTTATCGTAGAAGACAATCCCACTAAGTCGTTCCTAGAAGCGATGAAATGTAAAGATAAGAATGAACAGAAGGTCATGAACGTAGAAATGGACTCTATGTATTCGAACAGAAATGGACTCTATGTATTCGAACAGAGCATGTAATCGAGTCTAGCTTCCTCCCGGAAAACTCGCAATTAACAATAAATGGGTCTTTTGTTTGAAAAGTCAAAGAGATGGTACTGTCGATAAATACCGAGCGAGAATAGTGATACAAGGGTGTGTTCAAAGACCCAGCCTCTACTACGAAGACACCTTAAGTCCAGTCACGCGTTTGGACACAATTCGGACAAAGGATGCAGATGGTGCAGTTCGACGTCTCCATTTGTAATGATATCCGACAATCATTCATTCATTAGAGTGATATTCATTACATTGATACCCGATCAATGTAATGAGTATCACCCAGAACTAAATAGAAACACACGTAATGATATCAACACAAGGTAACAATTCATTCGTATATTAAAATGATATTCATCACATTAATACTAAATCAATGTGATGAATATCACCCACATTTCACTTGACCTAATGCAATAAATTTCACTTGACTTCGAAAAGTGTCAAGTGAACATAAACATTAAAATGTAACGAATGTAACATGAATCTCACCATAGAAATACATTCACTGATAACGTGTGAATGAAATCTCGTGTTCCCTTTGGCACGCGACGATTGAACGTATGGGCTAGTAAAGATGATTCACGTACATTGCTTGAGGTGTGAACTGAAGTGGTGTTCCCTTTGACACACGACACTTGAGTTTATGGTCAAGTAATAATGAATCATGTGAGTTCATATGCATGATATTTTGTATACTCGAACGTGTCGTCGTTCTGAGTAATAAATTGAGAATTGGGTCATTTTTGTAATAATGTATGACCAATAAATTTCATATTTTTGTTTAGCTTGTAAGAAACGAAATTGTATATAAACCAAAGGAGTTATGAAAAATATATCAATCATTGATCATACGCGTTAAAAGGAGTTTCTTTAAACGAATCGCTGCGAGTTTGTAGCGAATATAAACTATTTACTTTGCTGCTAATTGTAGCAGGTTAAAGTTTAAAATTTAGTAACCATGGCGTTAATGGAATTAAAGATTCCACGCCAGAAATCTCTGCGGCCTAGCCGCTTGGATAAGTAGGTACCCTACCAGTTCTGGATTTTATATTAGAAATTTATATCTTGTTCTAGAGAGGAACGAGATAAAATATATCCGATAAAACCAGACATATTTTAATTGCTTTCCTGCATGGTGATGTGGATGAGGAAATCTACTCGCATGTGAAGCAACTAATCGGCTACTCGAATGGCACAAATCGTGTTTGTCGTTTGAAATACAGCTTGTACGGTCTGAAGCAAGCTTCGCGGTATTGGAATCGAAAATTTGATGACTTTATGGTTAGTCTCAAATTCAAATAAAGCAAAATTCATGTAAGATCATCATTGCATTGTACGTAGATGACGGTCTTAGCAAATCCACATAGGAAAAAGAAATGAAAATTTTCGTCCAAGAACTTGGATTAAGGTTCAAAATCATCACTAAAGAATTTTTCTACTTTCGCCTAAAAAATATCACAAATCACCGGTGATATAGCAGTAGGCCAGTCCGCAATCATCGATAAAGTTTTGAAACGGCTCAATTTGGGTGAATGTAATCTGCTAAAGATACACATCGACAAGCTGCAGAGCTCAGTTTCAAGGAAAGTGCCTGTCAGTTTTCCCTAGCTGTGGTTGCCCTCTTATACCTAGCCAGAGGTCGATTCGACATAGCACTCGCCATCAACGTTTTATCCCGTTTATTGGAAAACCTTACAATCCAGAACGTGGGACGAGTCAAAAAGGTTCTCGGATATCTCGCAGGTTCCAGGGATCTAAAGCTGGTATATTGCTGTAAACTAGACACTCGTATACTTGGTTGCTACAGTAACGCCGACTTCGTCGGTTGCCATTCCACCTTCCAATATACAAGTGGCATAGTAATAATGTTCGCAGATGTAGCTATAACCAGGTTCAGCTAGCTTCAAAGACTAGTACCCGATTCTACTTGCAAAGCCGAATTAGTAACTGAAGATGCTACATCAAAAGAAGCCATCTAGATTTCGAAACTTCTGAATGAACTAATCGGTTTGACATCGGTGACAGTTCTTCTTGTTTGCAATGAAACTGCAAGACGTCTCTCGAAAAATACCGAATTTCCTTTAAGATAGAAGCATATTTTAAGAAAGCATTTTTGCATTCGCAACCGTATAAAAGCGAAAATGTTAGAAGTGTCACATGTCAAGTCGGAATCTCAATTAGCAGATTCATTTACTAATGCTATATCTCAAACTAGGCTAGTTTGTGCATCAAAAGTTAGGCATTACGTCTGTTCATTTTATTAATTTCATTTTATAATTTTTCCACCCCAAAGTATTCGAATAAGGGAAAGGGTTGAAATTGTGTTCTCTTAATTTAAATTTCTCGCACACTTGTAAATTGACTGACCTGTTCTTGCTTGTCAGCAACAAAACTTAAATATAGCGTAACAAGCCATGCACATGAAAGCCCTACCACCACATACATGACCACATTTAGGCTCACTTTTTGTGCAAATTTATGCGGCGGTTTGTGAAGAAATGTGGAAGTGTCGACGAAAATTGAGGTTTTGTACGGTTTCGAGGCAAATTTCAACGTTGAAATCAAGATAGTCCACGAAGAACATCGTAGTACTCTTTAGGAGTGAATTTCGTTTCCGTTCATGTTTTATTGAGATTCAAAATTAAAAGAATCGGAGTTTGTTCACTTCCTCAAGCTAGCTGTCAGTGGAAGGAGTTGAACGTGTTTTTCATCAGCTGTTCTAAAAAGTGTAGTGCACACTTGATAGTGTAATGTGAGTTTTAAGCATGCAAGGAATGTGTTTTCTACTTTTTTATATGAAACATCGACTATACAATATTATACCATACACGCATTTGCGTTTGCCGAAGTAGCCTGACAGCTCACGGGAGTTTGCCACAAGCGGGCTGGTTACTAAAAATGTAAATTTCACCTCGAGGGTTTGCAACACTTACATTGGTTTCCGTCAGCACTCGATTTATCATCGACACAACTTATCATGGTATGCTCACTTAACCTCTTAAAATCACAGGATGTAATTCTCGCTTGTACAATTTAAAGATTCTTTTATAAAACCATTAGTTGTATTTTTACTCAAGTTTAAACGATAATTTTAAAAAACTTCGCAATCAGGTGATGTCACTTTCCAGTTTTCCATTGGTCATGAAAAGAAATTCAATACCTAAAAAATTTTTCAGGAAAAGCTTTCAAATGACAAATTTAGTTTTGACATGTTTTTTAAAGCATTTCTGTGAATTAATGAATGCCATGGAGAATGGGAGGAAGTTCAAAAGTAAATTTTTTTCAGCTATTTGACAAATAAAACATTTATGGAGATTGACGTCGCAGCTGATCAAATTTCCCTCAAAAAAAAAAAATTTCACTATAATCCCCTTATGTCCTCTTTCAAAGATATGAGCCCGCGAAACTGCACAATTTAGTCATCAACCTGACACTTTAGCACGTTTTAAGGTAAATTTTTTACATATAAGTAAAAACAAAAGGTGGCATATGCATACGCTATTGTGCTCAATGGGCAAATTAGGTGGGACTACGGTCAACAAAAAAAAAAAACACCTCAGTTCGACAATATGTCGCATGTGGTGATTTTGGCTTTGATGATGTCGATAATTTTATCTGCTTAGTGGGTCAGCAGCCAAAAAATAACAGCGAAAAAGACGAAACTAAGCGGTAATTTTCATAGCTGATAAAACCTACTTTGTAGCTTTACTTTTAAACAAGAATTCTGCGAAAAATATTTGATCTCATTCGAAAAAGAGAATTGTGGCGATTCCAATATAACGACAAGTTGTATAGGCATTTTAGTAAGCAATAAACTTCAATTATTGTGAAACTGAAAAAATCTATGACGTATACCGGAAACTAAGGTGCCCAGAAAGATGGTGAAAGGGGAAAATGATGACAACCGGCTACAAGAAACGCCATGCAAATCGTAAAACACTGCAAGAAATCTCAAAATCTCGGCCCATTGACCGCATCCAAATTGGAGGACGCGGCCAATAGACTGAGATAGTTGGAGGCGCTATTTGCAGGAAGCAAAGGCCCGAGAGGTGCTGTAGTGCTACGAAAAAGAAGAAGAATCTCAAAATTATTCACGTAGCCAATGGATTGTGAATACTGGATACGATAAATGCTGGAGGCTACTTTTAATTTAAGACTTGTTAAGATTGGTTGAGTAAAAACACCAAGCATGAGTTGTTTAATTCTTCTCAATTACTAAAAATCAACGACCAATAGTTAAAGATGTATGAAGATGACAAAGGTGTTGAAATGCATGTGCTCACTAAAAAAAGCAAGGCCCGACGGCTTTTCAAGAAAACAAGCATATATTTTATTCAAGAATTCAAGGACAGCATTATCCTGTTTATCAAAAAATATGCTGTAATGTGTATTCTCTTTTCAATGTTCAGAAACTTTTGTAGTGCCATTTCATGACTGTTAGGGTATACTCATAAGAACAGACTTCCAAAGTAGACTTGTTTCTAAATAACGTCTCATGTAAACAGCTCCCCTGCCATCACTTGATACCAATGGACTTACATCTGTCTTGTAGTTATTACAAACCACACCGCTCAATTTGACTTGCTATAAAAAGGCCTCTTGTTGCACTTGCCTATGAACATAAAATACGAGTATGTTTTCAGAAGTAGGCTTAGCCAACAATTAAGAGGCATTTCAATCACTGTGGGACCACTTCGTAGGCAATCGAAAACGATGTTGAATGTCCGGCAAATTTTGTATAGATCGGTCAATAAATTGAGTTTTAGCTTGATCAATACTTTGCGTCTGGATAACTTCCAATTAAGGATACTTGAAAAAGATTTTTTCAGCATCTATATATCGTGGAGGCAATAATTAGTTTATTTTTAATCTGTCATTCTTCAATTACAACTTTCGAGAACTATTTGTAAAAGTGAATGTTACCGCCATTTAATACAAAGGTTTTCTGTTCGGCAGTGCTTTTCACCATCGTTTGTCTAAAGACAAACGATGGTGATTTAACTCTTAAAGCAAATCAGGATCTACGAGTAGCAAATGAACCAATTATGGCAAATCTACTTGCAACTTTTCAGTATTATTATATTGTACATAATTTAACTTTCCTTTTAGTGCAGTGTTTGGTAAGGCCTTTAATGACAATTTAATACGTTTACATTCTTGTTTTATATTTTGCTTTTATTCTCCATCAATATTAGAGAGTTATCTCGCACAGATGCAGAGAAGAGGAGCTCTACGAATTCCTTTGCATAGCAAAAAGCTTCTTATTCGGTAGTTTTGGTGATTAAAGGAGTGATAATTTCAACAAAACCTGATCTTAGGTAGCTATAACGTTGAAAGTGTGGATAATTTCATCTACCTTCGAGCCAACCTGAATAGACGAAGCGCCGTCAAGGACGAGATTGAACGCTGCATAAATTCCGCAAATAAAGCCTATTACTCCGTACTTCCCATTCTAAAGTCCGGACTTGTGCAAAGGTAAAAAAAACTATGGAAGCAAAACATGGACCCAGACGAGCGAATCCGAAAAGGCTTATTACTCGTATATTTGAACGAAAATTGGTCCAGAAAATCTATGGCCCAGTGAAATAAGGAACAAAGTGGAGACTACGTTACAACGATGAGTTGTATGAACTATTTGACGATCGACCTCCTCTCCGGCTACCCAAAAGAACATTGATGTAGTCCGCGTGGCGTAGTAGTTCTACTCTCGTTAGCGGCAACGAGATTTGATTCGAATGATTCTTCGGACGGACTATAACAGTTATGAAACGTGCTGGTTTAAAAATCAGAACTTATCACCACTGGGTGGACGGTTACTCGGCCAAAGCGTGATACTGATCATATCACTTTGTGGAGTGCTGATACATTCGATCATGATAATGAGATACTCAAACTATCTCTAAGCGAAGGCCCGGAAGGAGCTGTAGTGCTACAATTTTAAATCAAAAAGAACATTGATGGACAGAGCACAAGGTAGACATCCAGCGGGAAGATCGAGGAGTCGATGGGAAGACACGATAGAAACTGACACCAGATCCTTGTTGGGAGTGAATAACTGGCGGACAAGGTCTCGGAACCGTGATAATTGGAGGATATTAATCCTGGAGGCCAAGGCCCAGCTTGGGTTGTTGCGCTGAAGATGATAATGAGGAGTAATAAGCATCGTCCTCATTGCTAGAAACAACAAAAATGTCTACTTGTGCAGAAACAAAGGCGATAAGAGGCAGGTGCTTATGAGAAAAGACAATGCCATTTCTGTGGCTGGCAACAATCATGGGTCAATGTACCGCATGTTAGCTAGACCGAGTAGGTCATCGAAAATCTGAATCCGTGGCTCAATTAGAGGCACTCTAAGGGAAATGTTATCTACCCCAGTCCTGGCCAGGGTATGGATATGTTCACTCAACTGCATAAGATTGATAAGTTTTAATCCTCTGATTGGATATAACACTTTATTTGTGAAAGAATGATGACGCCTACCACAGAATTTTCTTATGTAAGACATAGATCAGGCAGTTTCATGACTTTTTTAGTGAATTCTAATCAGGGAGATACTAAAAATAATTAAAAAATGGAACCATCTGGCGTATTACGCTCGTCAGCGTTAACTAGACACTGCATGTACGACTTCTAATTGCAGAAACCCCTTTCTAGTGCAAAAGGAGCGAGGGATAGCGATTGCTAAAAAACCACACCTCCATTATTGAAAGCTCCGTGCGCTAAAGCATGCTCGTTTTTACTGTGAGGAATGCATGAGCGTAATGTGCCACATAGTTTCACCGCTCAACTCATCTAAGCATCCCTCTTAGAATATCCGTAGAGAGTTATCCTGTTTCATTAAAGAGGTCACTCTGCTGCCTTTTCTATCTTTTGCAGGCAAAAAAGCGTGGCGTGGGAAGCGAAGCTGATGCTGTGCAAAATAACCTACTTGTGTAGGCAAGACTGAAAACATCTACGTCCGCTCAATAGCTGGGTCATGTTGAAGTCACCATTGATTGATTGAGCTACGGCCTTAAATCAGTAATGGGATGCGTAGTTCATCTTCTCTTTGCGTCGTTCACCCAGGATTATTGCCAATGGTTAACATTATTTTTCCTCGTGAGTGACTGTATCTATTTCGCCTTTGTTTTGATTCAGGTAGATTTTGCTACGCTTTCGAGCAAAGAATGCGATATGGACCCTTTCTGCGGTAACAAGCACCGCTAACTTAGGAACAATCCGATCTGCATATGTGTAATACGCAGAGTTCTTCATCTTTCTGCCTCCGCCAGATCGCTCCATATTTCTAATCCATACAGTTGCACACATTGTGTGGCACTCATCTAAATGCAGAAGGCGGACCCCCACTACATTGGGTGTGAATATTTGCAGTCTTGTCAGCCATTGCCCAGATTTGTTCAGAGAAACACCACTTAAAGTCAGAGAGTAGAGAATAGAGTAGTTTTAAGGGTCCTGAGGCGAATAATTGGAATGAAGTTAGACGGGTGCAATGTCGAATGCGATACAATCATGAGCTAGATAAATTTGACGAGCCGGAGATCTCAACGATTGTAAGACTGCAGAAACTGCAATAGGATGGCCACGTGAATCGTATGGGCAAACAACGGATACCCAAAAAGATATTCGTTGGGAGAACAGAAGGCCAAAGACCAGTGGGGAAACCAAGCGAACGCTGGGCTAACCGCGTCGAAGAAAACAGTTCATCGCTGCTCGGATTTCATAATTGGAGGACGCAGTCAATGAACCGAGATAGTTGGAGGCACTATTTGCAGGAAGCGAAGGCCGAGAGGGGCTGTGATGCTAGGAAGGAGAAAAAGAAGAGGTTTTAAGGGCTCAAATATTACATCCAAATGGGGTTTCTTTGTTTATTTATTATTCTGTTTTCTGTTGGTATGTTTCCATAATCAGACGTTGTCCTTTTTGGTGTACATGTAGTAGCTGAACGGGCTTATTTATGTGTGTTGGTACACATTTGTTGCCAAACATATGGTTTTTGAAGTTAGATTCCAGTGTTGTGTCAAATTTCCGTATCTTTTTGTTGTAATCCCTTATGTGTTCGCGAAATCTTGTTGTTATCTTGCATTGTATTTGTCCGATATAGCTGTATTGACATGCACAAGTTAGCTTGTATACACCCTTAAGGGCTCAAATAATACATCCGAACGGGTGTTTGTTTGTTTGTTCATTTATTATTCGTCCATCCAATGCCTTTTAAAACTACTTTACAACAAAACAAACAAAAAAGAACACAATAATTACGAACACGGAAACACGAGGCCGAATTATAAATCCCCATAAAAGTAAAAATAAAATCACTGACTTACACTTACCTGAAGAAAAAAACAATAAAAGTATCCACACAATAAACAAAAAAAAGGGACAACGATCCATGCAAAAAGGAATCCTGCTATCTACTCGCAGAAAAACGAACGAATATTTACCTGAAGACTAAGTACCGCACGAATAGGACAAATAATAATCAAAACGAAAACAGGCACTGAGGATGGCACACTGCCAAAACCGGTCTGCCAAAGACACAATTATGACAAGGGGCCTCGAAAAAATGCTCCAAAATCCAGAATAATCGATCCCTGTTGGAAAACTAGGCAAATATGAGGAATTGATAAGTTTTCCTTTGTTTTGTTTACTGCATTTTTTTGTTTAGTCATTCTTGACGTCTATAACGCAATTTCACTGATATGGGTTTTGACTATCTGTTACACCAATTGTGAACTGAAGTTTGAGTTTGACTTAATTTGTGTTACGCCTCGTAATTAGGCTTCATAATTATTCATTCCGGTGATAGATTTCAACACTCGGCACACAATATGGCTAAATGTTACAAATAATCCAAGAGGTATGTATATTCCTGAAATCGTGAACGACACCAAACCAGTTTGAATTCCAAACTACATTACATGGCTCAAAGCTCCCTGCTTTTTTTTAGCTTTAACATTATAGCCCCTTATGCGTCTTCGCTGAGAGATAGTTAGAGTATCTAATTATCTTGACCGAATGTATCGGCGGCACTTGGGAAGGTGATATGATCAGTACCACGTTTTGACCGTGTGTCCGGCCATCTAGCTGCGATATGTTCTGATTTTAAACCAATACGTACAACAACTTAACGAGCTTATAGTCCGTCCGAAGAATCACTTGAAACAAGTCTCGTTGTCACCAACAGGCATCGAAACAGGGACTGTCGGCTTACGCAGTGAGTGCTCTAACCACCACAGCACGCGGAATAGAATTCAGATTTAATACGCGTGATTCTTCAATGAACTGCAGGTAATTTCCTATGTTAGTGACAATGATTCTATTATTATGGTCATTAATCATCAAGGGTAAGATGTCTTTCGCGTTCCAGCTTGAACTGAGAAGGAATTTCAAAGTGACGGATTGAGAAATGATTCAGATATGGTTTTATCAAAACTATCGAAAGAATTGTTAACCTTCTTATGATAAGAATAACAAGAATCCAACTAACGATCAAATAGATTTCTATTTATCGCAGCTAGAAAAGCTTACATTAGAAATGATTAAGACACCATCTATTACTATGTTGAAAAAATTGTCTCTTCTCACACGCGTCAACAATATATATCAACGTTTTCAGGACTAAAACCAATAGACATTTCCAAATTGGACATTAAAAATGTCGGAACCAGATCCTTTTATATTGTAGGAGTGAAATCAGAAACCAATGGGTGAAGAAACTTAGAGTTAATAACCCACAGGGCCCAGATGGCATTTTCACGAATGCGAAAACATATGGTTTAATCAGCTTGCTGCCCAACATCAGCAAGATTTTTGAAATTATACTGAAGAAAGCGCTAAATGCACACATTGAGAAATATATACAAGTTATACCAAATTGCCAGTTTGGATTGCGCACCAGGCACTCGACAAAACATGCGAAAGCAGAAGTAACCTCAGAGATTTGTTTTAAACTAAGAAATAGAGAATGTGTTGAAGTGTGCATTGATATGGAGAAAGCCTTGGATACGGTATGTTTAGATGAACAACTTTCCTTCACACTTTTTCGCTAGAAGTGCAATGTGCTATATGGAAAATCTTTCCTAGTAATTGATGGAAATTTGATAACAGTGCACTATTTAAAGACCTTGAATGGCCTACAGCAAGGAACAATGACTACTTCTTTTGCTTTCGCCTTCTTTATTCGCAATCTTTTGAACGGCTTTGATTTTAATGAGTCCCAAAAGCGATCATTAGTAGCATTAGTTGATGATCTGATTATCTCTATGACAGAAGGAGAAGCATCAAATTTTAAAACGAATTTTCAATAAGTGTTCAATAAAATTCAGTTCTAAATATATGAACAGTTGGCGAATGAAAGTCTGTGGCTGGTGAGTCAAGATCTAATACGCAATTTGACGGATGTCCGCATTATGGCTGGTGAAGGTAATTTCGAGTGGGTACGTCATAAGCCCTATATTCGATACCGAGGTATTTATCTGTCTCATTATCTGTATTATAATGAGTATTTCAAACCCATGCTAATTAAACCAGATCAATCTTGACATACTGGTATTAGGTCTAATTTAACTAAAGTGCTAGTATGATGACGCCAGCAAGTGAGCCATAGCAGAAAAAATCTACGTTACAGTGTTTTATTTATGATCTTTTATTATTTTGGTATACGTCTCTAAGTACACTTAAACTACTGAGAATATTTCCGTAGTGCTTTCTAATTCCAGGAATAATTGAAGTTTTCCATTGAAAGGTCTGAAATAAAGACAGAAAAACAAAAGTTGACTACTAAGTTAATTTTAAAAAAATTTGAAAATACCTAATAACTTGTTGGATATCCTCATCTGTGACGCACATCTCTAAGACGGTTTGACATGGAGCTCATAAGCCTGGAAGTATCCTTTGACGTTATCTTTTGCCATTCTTCTATAAACACAGCTTTCATGTACAGAGCTGCTTTGGTACGTTATAGAGTAGCCAAAAATGGACAATTTCACCGGTGTGCTTTGAATTATTAATTATATGAATATCTCTGTAATTTTCCCTCCTTCTAACACTTTTTTTCTGTAATAGATATTTCCTTCCTCTTATTTTCTATTGCTCAACACAATTTAGAATATTAAAAAAAAACTCTGCATTTGACTCAAAATGAAGAAATATTAACAGAAAAACACTTAATCGATACACAGTTCTAGTCAGCATAACCGTAAATCTTCACATATTTTAGTGAACGCAAACTTTTTCTGTCTTTTTTGGAACTTTTCAATGAAAAATTACAGTTATTCCTGGAATGACTGAACCGTTGCTTTCTTACTCAGGTCCATTATGAAATCAATTGACGCTTCTGATGTCATTTCGTGTACCGGAAACAGCTACTCAGTAGCCCTAAATTTCCAAAAACAGCTGTCCAGAAGTCCGAAAGAAAGCTTTTGAAATTGTCAAGTATGATATTTTCTGGGTGACATTTCTCAGATGACATTCAACTGAAATAATAAAAATTAGAAGGACATATATTTGCACGCTAAAGGCTTCGACGGTTGAAATCTAAAATAAATCGTTGACATCGTATTGATAAAATGTCAGACGTACTGTCATATGTAACATATGTTACTTTCAAAATCTCTAAAAAAATTGTTTGATCTGAACAGCAGTATATGCCGCTGATGAGCCTACTCGAAGAGGCTGGCCCATGGTGTGACGTAACCCTTCCGTTTTTGGGCCTGAGTAAAAAGACAACGGCTGAACGCACTACAGAAATCTTGTTAGTTGTTTAAATGTATTTCGAGATCTATTTATCAAATCAACAAAAGATCATGAAATTAACACTTTCTGCAAAGACTTTGCGCGGTCTTATGTCTGGTGGATGTCAGCTAGAATGATTCCATTCGCCCGTAGAGATTTCAAGTTGCCAAACGAATAAGCCATAGTGATTAGATTACCTTCATTTATACGCAAATCTTGCGGTAGGCTAAAATATTGTCGCGTGTTATTGGTTCGCGGCCTATAATTTTAACGTTCCGGGAAAGTGAAAACGCAATGTCTTTTAATTTAAGTTAAAAGAGTTTATTCAATTAAATAAAATGCACAATAATCAGTTAACACTTTTCACTAATTTTAATTGTCACTATTAAAATTATCTAACACTTGTCCATAAATTTACTATCGCAATTGTCTTCTAAATTACTTCACTATTACGAAACACACTTTTCTACTACTCGATCAATTCTCACTCCACACTTTCGCATTTGTTTGTTATCGCGGTTCTAATGACTGATCCCCCCATTCATTCAGCTCGCCTTTATATAGGGTCTCTACCTATTCACCCATTTCTCGCACGTTGGCGAATGTTCTACCGAGAAAATTAATGAATGGAGTGACGTCACTTGCAGATGTTGATCATGCTTTGTTGGGTTCTCGTGGTTTCGAGTGAATTCGTGTTCTTCATTGTTGTGAAAACAATTGCGACAGTAGCTCGCAGAATTATTTGTACATGTAACACTGCCCCCACCTCAGTTCTTTTCGCCCCGAAAAGATGTGTCGCCAGTTGTAGTCAATTCTCCCTGGGTGTAATATGGGGCAAGACGGTCCAGATGCACGATTTTCATTTTAGCTCTCGGCTTACGATGTTCCTGTATTCGGTATACGACGTCGTTGATTCGCTTTGTAACTCGGTATGGTCCCTCCCAATTATGTTGCAACTTTGGAGACCTACCCTTTCGCCGTTGCGGGTTATAAAGCCACACCAAGTCATCTTGCTGGAAGCCAGTAGAATTAGCCTTTAGATCATACCTGGTCTTCATGCGGTCAGCAGCCGATTCGAGGTGTTTTCGCACTGTCCGATGTATCTGGTTCAACCGTTGTCTTAGATCACTTGCGTACTCCGAGACCGTTTGGGGTTTCTCAGGGGGTGTTCCGAACTTTATATCGGCTGGCAAACGAATAGTCTTTCCAAAAATGACTTTGGCTGGGGCTTGGCCCGTCGACGCATGTTCAGCGGCTCTATACGCCATCAAAAATAGTGGGATATGTCGGTCCCAGTCCCTTTGGTTCTCGTCAACCATTTTGGCAAGGTGTTTATTGAGCGTGCCGTTGAAACGTTCGACCATTCCATCGGATTGGGGATGCAGCGGTGTTGTCCTCGTTTTCCGTATTCCGAGCAGCTCGCACATTTCGCCAAAAACTAGTGACTCAAAGTTTCGGCCTTGATCCGAATGTAGTTCGCCAGGTACGCCGTACCTACTGACCCAATTTAACACTAGCTGTTCAGCTACGGTAGTTGCTTCCTGGTTGGGAATGGGGTAGACCTCGGGCCACTTGCTGAAATAATCGGCTACAACCAGCGTATATCGATTTCCCCAATCGGATTCAGGAAAGGGTCCTGCGATGTCAACAGCAATCCTTTCGAATGGCACGCCTACGTTATAGGTTTGCATTTGTCCTCTCAGTCGTCGCTTTGGGCCTTTGACGGAAGCGCAAATTGTGCATCTGCGACACCAGTCCTCTACGTCTTCTCGAGCGTGGAGCCAGTAGAACCGTTCCCGCAATTTCGCTAAGGTCTTATTAACACCAAGGTGGCCTCCCGAGGATCCTTCATGCATTTCCTTAACCACATCGTGGATTCGGCTTTTGGGAAGTATAGTTTGCATCCTATAGGAGCTACCATCCGCCGTTTCCCATTTCCGCTTGAGTACGCCACCCTCCACCTGAAGGGAGCTCCATTGTGCCCAATAGCTTTTCAGGGTTGCGCCATGCATTGAAACGTCTTTCCACTCAGGTCGCCCAGTCGTCTCCTTCCATACGAGCAATGGTCCGATGTCTTCATCAGCTAACTGGGCATTTCGAATCTCCTCCGATGACCAACCTTCATCGAATTCGGCCGTTATCACTCGCAGATTAACGGGCAGCTCCTTTTCCTCAATCCGTTGGCAATGTTTGCAGTTAGCTGGACATGGATGACGAGATAGGGCGTCAGCAATTCCATGAACTCTGCCCTTGTGAAGCAGTTGGGGCCTCACTAGGTCTGGTCGGATCGTCGATCGGGTTGCGCCAGTGTCGTTTGTTAGGGTGCATTGTTCTTCGTCAACTTGACCAGGAAGGCATCTGTCTGCTTCTCCACGATGTTGCCTTGCCACGGTGCTGGGGATGTCGATACTCCTAGCCAACGTTCGCCCCACGAAGTTGGCCCTTGCAGTTTGATGGGCCTCCATTCTAGGCTCCTGACACGGTCTGGATCTCCACCACCCTGGACAATAGCTCGGTCTTCTTCCCTTCTTGCAGTCTCTTTGCAGGTGACCTTTTTCCCCGCAATTCCAGCATCTAGGCGCACCATTCACCTGCAGCTCTCGCTCAATTCCCACGCGCTCACACCTGCAATTATCTGCCACTACCTCGCGAACCCGGGCAGTGGTACGGGTCACATTTTTGGCTGCCTCAAAATTTAAACTATAAGCCAATGCATCCTTGACTGTTTGCTTTTGAGCTAACCGCACGGCTTGTTGCAATTCCTTGTCCTTTAAGGCGCTGATGAATGCTTCTGCTGCTACGTCATCTCGATGTTCTGGGTCGTACGCTGGGTAAGCCAAGAGTGCCAGTCGCTCAATGTCTTGTGCTAGCTGCTGCAAGGTTTCGCCAGACTTCTGCATCCGATGCCGTAGCTGTGCCCGGTAAATCTGCTTCAGATGATCGTCTCCATAACGCATGTCCAGCGCATTCATTATAGCAGCCGGGTTTGAATGCAGCTCAACGGGGATAGTCTGCAAAAGCTCGGCAGCTGGGCCTCTTAGAGCAAGAATTAACGCAGTTGCTCGTTCCTGCTCATTCCAGTGATTTATCCTAGCGGCTGCTTCAAACTGGATTTTGTAAATACTCCAGACCGTTTGCCCATCGAATATTGGTGCTTGCACATTTCTAGATGAGCTTTGCGCTGCGGTTATAATTGGGGCTGGTGAGATGGTTACTACTGCCTTTGTTGCTTCGAATTCCTTTTTCATATTTTCCATCTCATTGTTGATTCTCTCCTCGACCTGGCTGACCTTTTCCTCGACCTGGTAAACCTTTTCCTCGACCTGGTCAACCTTTTCCTCGACGCCTTTAATTTGTTTGTTGAGACTACCGAGCTCCGCTTTTATTTCGGTTGACTGTTTCTCCAGCTTCTGTGTGATGTCTGCCTTGATGTCTGCTTTGATTTCGATTGCTTGTTGGTCCAGCTTCGCTGATTGTTCGTTTAGCTTCGTTGATTGTTCATTTAGCTTCGCTGATTGTTCATCTAGCTTCGCAGTTAGACTCGATGACATCAGCATTAACATTTGCATTAGCGCATTTTCTGGCTCCTTCGATTTTGGTGTTTCTACTTCTCCACCTTCTGCGCCTTTTTCCGCATCTGAGAACTCACTCGAATCCAGATTCATGCCTTCCGACTCGATCGCGTCGCGCAAGCGTGCAATCAGTGTGGCCTTTGTACCTTGCGTAGCCAGATTTCGCTGTTCTAACTCTTCCTTGAGCTCCGACATGGTCAATTCATTGATTCTTAGATGCAAGTTTCGTGGCATTTTTAATGTTTCTTTAAATTTTACTATTGTGCACTATAAAAATGTTCAAATTTTCACTTTCAAAATTTTTCTTTCGCACTTCTTGACACCATTGTCGCGTGTTATTGGTTCGCGGCCTATAATTTTAACGTTCCGGGAAAGTGAAAACGCAATGTCTTTTAATTTAAGTTAAAAGAGTTTATTCAATTAAATAAAATGCACAATAATCAGTTAACACTTTTCACTAATTTTAATTGTCACTATTAAAATTATCTAACACTTGTCCATAAATTTACTATCGCAATTGTCTTCTAAATTACTTCACTATTACGAAACACACTTTTCTACTACTCGATCAATTCTCACTCCACACTTTCGCATTTGTTTGTTATCGCGGTTCTAATGACTGATCCCCCCATTCATTCAGCTCGCCTTTATATAGGGTCTCTACCTATTCACCCATTTCTCGCACGTTGGCGAATGTTCTACCGAGAAAATTAATGAATGGAGTGACGTCACTTGCAGATGTTGATCATGCTTTGTTGGGTTCTCGTGGTTTCGAGTGAATTCGTGTTCTTCATTGTTGTGAAAACAATTGCGACAGTAGCTCGCAGAATTATTTGTACATGTAACAATATGTTTCTGCATTACTAGAGAGGTGAGTAGGTAGCAATTCCTGAACGTCCACTTTCCCTCAATTTAATTTATTGTTGAACCAATCATTTGCCTTCTTGTAGCATTTACACTCCTATCTGCATTCACAATGAAGGGCAGTAATGTATGTATTACACCTCTGATGCTTCACATTCCCCTTTGATCTAATTGGACTGTGGCTGTTCTAAATGCAGCAATAAATGAGTTTATTGCTTTGTTCAGATTTTCATGATTCATAAATCCTGGAGCATTTTCGAGTTCTAGAAAACCAGCCGAAATATTTCCTAGGCGATTCCTTTTCAGTTTATAGGAGAAATTGGAAGAACTTGCTGCAAGCCAATCGTGAGTTTTAAACACAGATTGTCCCATAGGGAACATTTGTGGAGTTCCCTCTAATTTATTAGGATGTGCAACGATTACTTACTTAGTGGTACTTCATCGAGAACCCCTTTACTTTAAAAAGTCATTACCTAAATTCGCAATATCTACGCTATTAGAAAATACCGAACTGCCTTAGATCTCGTTATGGGTACTCGCGTCAGTGGTTATTATTAATGGAATGTTCAAGAGCGTTGTATCCCTGCACAAACGTACTTTATTAAATTCATCGTTATAATTTTATAAAAACATTAAGCGAGTTTCATAAGCCTAAAAATAATGGCACTCTAAATCTAAATGATATTGCAATGAAAAACATTCTAAACATGTTGGGTAGACAGACCTACCCTCATGTTAGAAGGGTTTTGTATCCAACTTCTCAGTAATGCAGTCACCAACAACGAATAAAGTCAAGAAATATGTCATCCATTGTTTTTCTATTTTCAACGGTCGCCATTTTGTTGCAAACCAACAAATATCACTCAAATTATGAATTCTCAAAAATATTAATGTTATTGACCTTACTTGAAAATTTCCAGAAGATCAAATCAAAACTGCAGCGACTGATTCGATGGAAAGTCCATAAAATACCAAAATCTTGTGTTATTGTTGTTGTAATTGGAGAAATTTCAAATGGCAATAACTTCCGTGTATATAATTCGATTTTCATCAAACTTACAAAGTTTAAGGACTTTCTGTAGGACTAGATAATTATCAAATTTCGCTGAGCTTAAGGGTACCTATACGATTTTATTGGGGAAAATTCGAATATCATACTATTATTAACAAAGTTGGGCGAATTTTGACTTCTAAGGTATTTGTTGTTGTTGTACTCATAAACACCTACCTCCATAATTTTATTCTGATTTTTCGGATCATAGGTGTCCAATCGCGGTGGGGAAGGGGGACACCAATTTATCGTGTATTTCCCCTCCCTGTGCGCTCCTTGGGGCAAAAAGTGTCAAATTAAGATCTGCTTTGAAAAGTTCTCATCGAGATCTTTCATTTGATACCCATATCGGCTACTTTTGATGAAATTTTTTTTTCGGGGGCCACTCCCATATATGGGAAGACCCCCCTCAAATACCTTATAAAATTTTTTTTGTAATTGAATTTTGAAGAAAGCCCCACTTTACACCTGTATACAAAATTTGCTGTTTCTAGCTTAAGTAGTTTGCGAGAAAAAGTGCTGTGACACACGGACGGACGGACAGACAGCACGCGATTTTATTAAGGTTTTGTAAAATTATTTTACAAAACCCTTAAAATAATATATTTGAATTAAATAAGAATCATTATATATTATGCATGAATTGGAAATAGGGGAGAAAACTAACTAACTCTATTAAAAATTACATATAATTCAAAGAACACAAACACTAGTGAACTTTTTGCTTATTGGTAATATGTTCTAACATAGTTCTAATGAATAATAACCATAAGCTAACATTACAATATTCTTAAAGTACACTTTAATCAATATAAGTCGATAATATTGGATGTAGCAGCAATTTGCTGAAAAGAAAAACGAAAAGTACAAACAGCAATTAATTTAGTTATCGTTATTCAGCCATCAAAATTCCATGTAGTAAGTGTCTAGGCAAGTCTTTGCCAGGGCAAGGACGTCAAAATAATTTTTAATAAGGGCACACGCTCTTGATTTACCTGACGGGACAGTTGTTAAGAGCATGTGCCCAACCAAGTCCAGCCCACAGATCTGGTTCTATGTATACTAACCGGGGCTCTTGGATCAATTCAAGCTTCTCTACGTTCTTATTCTGATGGAAGAGCGAAGCAGATTTTTTTTTATAAATTAATGGACAGAGTAATCTAGGTATAGGTGGCTAAATGAAAATAGCTCGTTCTTTTTTATTTTTACCTCATTATCTTCTTCTTCGTAGCACTACAGCCCCTCTCGGGCCTTCGCTTCCTGCAAATAACGCCTCCAACTGTTTCGGTCCATTGACCGCATCCTCCAATTTCGAAATCAGAGCAGCGACCTAGTCAGACCAAAATTTCCTCGATTTCACAACTGGTCTCCGGCCTTCAGTTATCTCAACGTATATGTTTTTCGGTATCCGTTGTTCGTCCATACGACTCATGTGTCCAGCTTATTGCAGCTTCCGCAGTCTTACAATCGTTGTATCGAATTCGCCATTGGTCCCCGTCTAGCTTCGCTCCGATTATTCGCCTCAGGACCTATTGCTCAAAGGCGTTCAGTACATTTGCGGATGCTTAGGTTACTTGGAGCCATAGTATACTCAACTAGTAACCATACTCCATCAATCCTCTGGAAAAATTTGAACACAAGCCGAACAGAGAGCCATAAATCTTCGGTAGAAGGGAGGTAGGTAAATGCTGATGCGAGGATTGGCGCGAATATAAACATATGCTTCGATGAGAGATTTCGGAATTACCATATCTCAAAAAATCAATAACTTTGCAGAAAAACAAATTCGTTCCATGCAATCTTTTAGTTTTTTATTAGGATGTGGCAGCACTCCCATATTCTGAAATGCGTAAAAGAACACGTGCGTCGGAAATTTTATTTGCATTTTCCTTTTTTTCTTGAGCGCGCCAAACATGGGATCAGCTCTCATGCCCCGGATCAGCTCACGCGCCCCTGAGAAAATTCAAAAAGTGTGCAACACAGGGTAAATGAAAGGTGTGGGTACTAGTTGAGTATACTATGCTTGGAGCTTTGTTTTCTTGTGTATGCAGCTTGTGTTCAAGATCGTCAAAACTGAAAAAAAAATTTAATTTGCGAGCTGTATTCTTGGGTGTATTTCGTCTCTTTCATTACTGGTTCCCGTTATTTTGGCACCTAAATACACAAATTTGCCAGCATTTTCGATACTGAATTCATCAAGTGTGATATTGTGTGTGCTTGAGGTATTTTTTTTAGCTCATCATGGCTACATTTAATGTTATTGTTGTTTGAAAAATTAGAGATAAGTTTCTAGAATATAGTTTAGGAATATTGTGATGCTAAAATTTGATACAGATATGATTTTTTTCAACTTGTTTTTAATTGCAATTTTGTCTAAGCATTCCGTGTGGTGCAGTGGTTAGAGTGTTCACGCCGTAAGCCAAAGGCCCTTGGTTCATATCTCGTTGGTGATAACGAGATTTGTTTCGAGCGATTATTCGGACCGACTAAAAGCCGTTCAGTTATGATACGTACCGCATTAAAATCAAAATGTATCGCAGTTGGGGGGGGCGAAAACACGGCCAAGCATACTGACCATATCACCTTCTCCAGTGCTGACATGATCAACATAATGAGACGCTCTAACTATCTCTAAGCATAGGCCCGAAAGGGGCATGTAGTGCTTTAAAATAATAATAAAATAAACATTGTGTAAATTTAGAGTGTCAAGCGGGCCATATCGGTTTTGATTGTTGTAATGTTTCGAAACTCGCTTTATCTATTTATAACAATTTATAATGACTGATGAAATGGAGCGCATCCCTTGTTAGAATTCTACTATTGAGCTTGTCTCCATAAGTTGAATTTTATCCTCATGCTCTGATTCAAGATCTATGAGATTGAGGAAGTTACCCAATTTCATTTTTTGCTCTTTCCATCCTCAAGTGCTGCAAGTTTGACTGTCATTTGTACTGAGATAACCAGAATGGTGATGTCCGGGTCACTTCAGAAGATGTTCAGTTAGACGGCGGTAAACTGAAAAAGAATTCTGATCTTTCTATATAAAATCTTTAAAAACAACCAACCTTGAACTATACTCGTATCTTGAAGCAGATAATTTTGACATTTAGTCAATGTATCTGTTTTAGAATTCTCGATATAGTACTTATATTCATCCAGATGAATATCTTGATGTTTCACGCAGGGTTTTTGGAGAATCCGATCTGTCCTATCTTCACTTGCTGCTGCTCTGGGTTTCATTTTCATAGAAAGGAGACCAACTTGAACGTCAAATTACATTGTCGAATATTTAGTTTAACTTACATAGTTCCGTAAAAATACCGTTTTCTAATGGTATTTCAATATTTCAGAATGTTGCAAACATTAGAGAGAGAACCAACGGAAACTCATCATCATGCAGGACATGATGCTAGCCCTGCGGCAAGTCGAATGCCACCTTATGGAGTACCAGGCTCTAAGGGATACTTGGAAAATGGCGAAAGACGGCATTATCGCGACAATCCTCATAAATATCTCTTGTATAAGCCTTCAATTAGTCAACTTCTCGTGTTCTTAGCTAGTGGATTTAAAGAATTACCACCAGGCGGTGCATTATTATTGTATGTGTCAGCGGATGGATGCTTTTCGACAACAAAGCATCCCGAAGATTGTAAGTTCACCATAAGATGATTGTATCGAATTAATATGTCTTTATTATCATTTTTCCATAAGCTGTTGTTTTTGTTTCAGACGGCTATGAATTGGGAGGTCTAGCGACAAGTGTGAAGCGCGATGGAATGGACAGTGGAGTAGCTTGCAGAGGAAAACAATATAAGGAGCCACATTGTTTATACCCAGGAGACTTGTATCCATTCACCCGGCGCCCATTGTTTATCATAATCGATTCTGATAACTCTTTTGTTTTTCAACATATTCCTCGATATTTTGGTCAACCGCTAGTTGTACTTATGTCGCCACAAGATGTACCCCCAGCCTTTCAAAGTAAGTTTAATAATTTTTTGGGTATTCGGAATTGAGTTGATTTCTTACCTTACATGGGAGTAGCCGATGTTCAACACCATGGATCACTATTCACTTTGTTCCTACACTCGCCATTAACGGCGATGTGTTATATTTGCAACGTGGGTGACGTGCCCATACACCATTGGGAGAGATGTCAAACATATGTGGACCGCTTTGTGACGGAGGCGTCGAGGCTTGTTACAAGATGTCGCATTGATGAAATCGAACAAGGGATTGGATTTATAGGTAATATAATAAGTATGTAAGGTTTTGTATTCCTACGTGATAGCAGGTAGCAATAGATGTTAGATAAGCATGTTAATGTTATAGAAATTTCACTAGACTATGTGTAAAGTCACGCTTGGTTCAGTAATGTGTTCTGCAATTTATAAGAAGGCAGACTAGGATAGTTTGAGTCGAGCCCAGAGTAAGTTAGCGTGACATCAACAATAATGTTTTTCGTAATATACTGCAATCTACAAAATAAGATATTAATCTTAATTCCTGTACAATAATGTTTTTCGTAATATACTGCAATCTACAAAATAAGATATTAATCTTAATTCCTGTACATATGTATATTGTAAAAAGCAAGGCTTTTGTATAAAATGGACTCATTTAAGAACATTTCTAGTTTCATAAGCTTTGCGGTTCTAGAACTGGCTCAATTTATTTTAGAGTTATAGAATTTTAAAACTTTCACGTTTATTGTAGTCCATACCTCACATTTCTGTTGCGCAAGAGTTTGGAAGGAAATAAGAGAGCTTCTCTCCAGATAGTCCAATCGGAGAGATGCTCCGATCAATTGATAAATGGAACCATGTGGCATTTTACGTTCGGGCAGTCTTTACCCTAAAAAGGCTTACTTGCTATCCTCCTTCCTCCTCTCTTCTAGGAAGGGGGTTCCCGTTGCTAAGTTGCGCTCCAAGACGTAGATAGGCGAGCCCTAGCTTGAAGGACTGTGTCAAACGGTGTTCAAGGCTAGGTTCTTAGATTGCCAGGGAAGGATTTTAGTGGGTGGTCCAGAAGCCTTGTGTGTCTGGGGGCCCTATATTCATAACATAACTTGCCTTCACATCTCTACCACAAGAAACAATTTAGTCCGTTGCGGTGTAGTGGATAGAGTGCACATCACTTACATAATGGTTTCTAGGTCCAAAGCTCGTTGGTGGCAACGAACTTCTATGATTGCCTTCATCAGTAAGAGAAGTGTTTGTAACTCTAAAGAGCTTCAGAAAGGTCATCGGAACAAATGCATCAAGATTTCAAAACTAACTACAGTCAATTTCATTGCAACAATGGAGGTAATAAATGTTTCATGCATCATCGTCACAGATCTGATGTGTAGGGCTCATGCCACCAAAAAATCCCGTCATAGCTTTAAATGTAACTGTGCTTTACCCTGGTACTGCAGAGTCCTTTTAAAGTCATTCCAGATGGCCTCAATGATCCTGCTTTTAGCGTTGTTACAGCCAGTCCGATAAACACTCAAATCAGCCCAACTACATTTACCACGAGCCTACTATATGACTGGACTAGACTGGCTACTTTATTGAATGCCTTGCATATGTATATGTTGCCAATAGGCCACCTTACTGTCCAGAATCACTTCCGGGAACTTGACAAACTTTCTTGTCTGGACCTCGGCAGAACAAACTGTAATGGGCATAACAGTCAGTATTCTCCATTTGTTCAGTACAATGATGTCTGTCTTTTAAACAACGTTCAGTACCACACTTTATGCCCGTCTACCCAGCTGCGATACGTTCTGATTTTAAACCAGTAAGAATCACTCGAAACAAACTCGTCACAAATGAGATGCTTATTTGCACTAAGAAAGTTAGAAGATTTCACCTTCTACGTCTCAAGATAGTTTTACACTGGATCATCAGATTAGATTATGTTGTATCCTATTTGTTATATTCTTTATTTTTATACAGGTGTTATTACATTTAACGCAAGACACATGTTTTAACGTATAAGAATCTTTCATAACTGACAGGTTAATGAATAACAGTCAATGCCTGTAGAGGCAGTGCTGCCAACATCCCTATACTAATAGAATTGATCTGTAATAATATTTCCCCCTAAAAAATTACACATATGCATTTAAAAATCGGGGTCGCCCTCGATTCCTCGTGGAACGGAGTACAGCTTCTGACCCGCTGAGCCTCTCTGCTGAACTCACAATTACTGGCGCCGCTGGCAGTGAATCTTTAGTCTGAATAGGTCGTTGGGCTGCAGATTCAATGATCGGCTCTTGGACAGATCCACGTTCCCCGGCATGTCCGTACTCTGGTTCCTGTTGATTCTGGTAATGACTTCTTGATTCGTAGAAGAAGATTCTTGTCTCCCTATTTTACGTTTAATCTGTGGTTAGTGTTTTGATGTTGAGTCCTTAATGTTATCCACCCCCACCGTTTGCTGGTGTTGTACTGCCGTTCGCCATATTTGGTCGATGTATCGTTTTAATTTACATCCATCATCTAGTTCCACAAAATAATTTAACTGACTTTATTTTCGGATTAGAGTACCACTTTTCCACAAATTCTTATTGTTCTTAAAGAATATAGCTTGAACACGAGTCCACACTTCCATCCGCCTAGTTCCAGAGGTGTGCCGAGTAGAATATTCTTGCTGCTATATCTACGGTCTAAAGGCGTTCAAGTTTATGTGGATATTGCGGTTTAAATACTGTTCCGCCGGTATTTTTCCATTTCTCATTGGATTTGCTCTACTCTGCTTTCTGATATGCATAGGATCGTTTGCCTTTCGTAGAAGCGTTTATGGAATGTTTGTATATTTTGCTAGGTCAATCAATTAGTGGTTGGATGCCCTGGGGCAATAAATTTCTGCAAAATACCACATGATTTACAAAATTTAAATATTGTCGCGTTATCCGATACCATCACTTCCGGGTAGTCGTTCCTAGGCCAAACGTCAGGTAACAGTTCAATGATCGAAGCTGATGTCGGTGCTGATGAGCTAATTTCCATTTTAGCGTATTTTGATTTTGCGTCTTTTATAACTAAGAAGTGATAGCCCTTTATCGGTCCAGCGTTTGTTGCCAATTGGTATCTGGTTTTTGCCAAAGATGGAGTAGGGCTTTCGGTGTGTTGTTCCGAACAGATGCATACTAGACGCATTTTCATAGTAATGTTTAGATATTTTTCTCGATTTGCTTCCAATATAAATACTTTCTTGCGAGTTGTTTCATTTTCGTAACTCCTACGTGTGTTTGGTGTAATTCCGGGAATACGAAGGCTCCTAGAGACGCTGCTATAACCACACTTTGTGCCCTGAATACAATACCATTATCGATGATAAATTCAGAGTCTGGTACATCATTATATTTTGCAATTCCCGACACAAACTTTTCAACTCTTGATCCACTATGGTTTCTGCTCGAATCGATACAAATGTAACAAATTGATTTTTCGCAAGTCTTGTGTACTTCGACATATATTCACTCATCTGTTCTTGGTGTTGTTTTTACCGCGAAAAGAAACAATTAGTCCGCATTTGCGTTGTGAATTCCTTTCTTACAGCCTATTATATCTGGGTAGACGAAGTGAAGTCATTTGTGGAATTTTCAAGCTTTGTTAAAATATGTTGGACAATGGTTGATCAACGGTTATTCGTTTGAATAGTCACGCCAGGAGATATGGGTACAAATGCTCCGCAGTGAATTTAATTGCCAAAGCTTCTCGGTTGAACTGGGAGTAGTTTTGTTCCTCCTCCGTCAAGGCGCGTGACTTGAACGCAATTGGTCGCGCTTCGTTTTTCACTACGTGCGACATTACGCCAGCGATACTGTGGGACTTCATCGCAAGCTAGCTAGAGTCTTCAAGTACTAAAACGCGGTCACCCACTATTTTTCCCTTGAGTTCCCTGAACGATGATTCGCAACTTGATGGTCAGAAGAACTTCCTACTCTCTGGTAAAAGTTGACGCAGTTGGTGGCTTAATGACGATAAGTTGGGAATGAAGCGAGAATAGTATGTTACCACTCCCAAAAACGTCCGAACATTATCGACGATCTGTAGCCGTGGCATGTCTGCAACTACTTTCACCTCCAAAGAAGACTTAAAAATCTTGTACTCCATAGAGTGTCCCAAAAACTCGATTTTCGTTTGAAAAAATTAAAAATTTCTTTGAGTTTTTTAAGTTGGGTCAGGCACTTGAAAAGATTTCCTCTGCACTTCTCCTTGGTTTTGGCATGGAAATTTTACTCCGTGTTTGGTATATCGGGCAAGATTTTGTGCATTATTTAGTTGAATTCTGAAGGCTCCGTCTTAATCCCAATGGAGGGACAACGCATTTTGTATATTCGTCGATGCGTGGAAATCGTTTGTACTTCACTAGATTTAGAGTCTACAGCCACATGTAAATAGGCGTCAAACAAATCCAGGCGGCAAAAATATCTTGAGCCCTTTATACTGTTTAGAATCTCGTAGGTTTTCCAAATTGGATAGCACATAGTCGTGCATCTTTGTCGGGCTTCATTATGACTACCACTGGAGTCACTGGTGTTAGTTTTTTCAACTATTTGAATGGCTTCTAGAGAGTCAAGTTCCTTATCATATTTTTTGATTAACGTGTATGGGATTTCTCGTTTCCGGATAACAATAGTTTGTGCCAGATCCTTCAGTTCCAGCTGCATTTCGAAAAATGGATGCGTTTGATTTTCCGTTCGAACATTTCGGCCAATTCAGCGAAGAACTCCTTTTCTTCTGTAACATTTTTGATTAACAACACGATATTTAATCGATTTCTTGTAAACTTATGACCATACGTTGCATCCATAAACGTCCATGCAGCAGGGAAAAAATTGTCTGGTATCATTATAAACTCTAGTTGTCTATTTAAAGGTTACCGTAACATCCGCGGTCCCGTCTGGCTTAATCACGCTCTTGGTGTAGGATCGAAACTTGATATGCATTGGCTTTAATAGTCTCTTGATGTTTGGTTTCAAAGTCAAAGTCAAAAGCGCTTTATTTAATACTCATCGTTATAAATTTTAAAAGAATATAAAGCAAATTCCAAATAATAACAATCAAAAAACTTAATGGCCCAAATGGCTCTCTAAATTTGTACGTTATCATAAACTCATTTCATCAAAAAAAACTATAGCAAATGCAATTAATTACGATTATTATATATTTTTACAATTCAATTGGAAAAAGGAGGTTTCTTGTACATAGATCTGGGCACAAATGTGTACCCTAAACGTGAGTCTATTTCAAATTCGATTAGTTTTCCTTCGATTAGCACTGACGCTACGTATCGGCCATTGTTTTCGACTTTGCCACTTGATGCACGCCATACAACTCTTGGTATTTTCGCAGCCCGCTTCCACAGCATGCGCTGTGGCCCGTTTTTCGGCCAGACGTCTTGCGATCCACACGCGCACTGTATGTCTATCTTTTAAGGAATGTGCACAGTTGATGTCTAAGCATTTGATTCTACGGTTTTTGGCTAAGTGTTTGCTTTGCCGCAGGGCAAACAGAGACCTTCCGGTTGCAGCTGAGCATAATCGATGGAACGCAGTTGGTGGACTTGTCTTATTTCTTTGAGGGGTATATCGGACCGGCGATTTCCACACCTGTTGCTTCGCCTGCCGTCATGTCGGGTTCTTGAACAGCATGTTAAGTGTAGGCTCTTGTGTGTCCACTTTCAATGTTTCTATAGGCGTCGCTTTGGTCAGTAGTTCCTTAAACGTCTTGTTTTCACATTGTAAGAGTTGTTCTCTGATATAGTTATCGGTGATCCCTCTGATAAATTGAGCATCCACCGATTTTTTGCATTCGTATACAAACTTGCAATTAGTAATATCCCTGTTAAGGTCCATAGTTTGTTATGGATTGGACAATAACTTGGCTTTCCCCAGAAATTGAGGCTGGGCCACAAGAACGTTTTTTCGGGGCGATAGCTGCTTGTCAAGCAACGCCAGTAATTCGTCGCAGATCACTATGAGTCTTTGGTGCAGATAGTTCTTGTGAGAAGGAGCTGAATAATATGCTACATTTGATATAAGCTACACACAATAATCTTTATTGTGACAATAATGATATGCACTTTACATAAAGACATGGCCAAAACAAACGCGGCTCAGCACTCACTACTCAACCGACTGCATGAGGCAGTTCTTCACCATAGTCTAGATCGAACACGTTCCTACTCTACACAATGATACAGTCTAGGTCGAATATACTCGCACGCTTCACTATAGTCTCCCCCACTTATTTTAAGGAACTGGACACATGTTGAAGACATAGTCCCTGAGATATGCAGGCTTTTGTCGGTTTTTGGTAGACGTGGGTGATGGAGTTGCAGGCTAAATAGACTAAAGGAGCAGACTATGAGTGCCAAATCGTGTACCTAGATGGTTTCATGTGTCGAATTTGGCGCTGGTGGTGACTGGTAGTCTGTTGGCATACCCCATTCTGTGCTGCGAAATTGAAGGAGTGAAAAAGACTTGTTTCTTCGGAACCAAGGTGGCGACCAACTGATTAATGCGGCATTTCAGAGCACGACCGGTGTCCAATTCGACCATACAATGGTACTGGCCAAGCTTCTTCCTGATTGTGCTGAATCACCAATCGTCTTGATTTCCCAAGTGAATCTTTACCTGCAATCTCTCTCCCACTTGGAGACTACGAACCCTCAAGGCGGTAAATATTTTGCGCCGAGACGAGTGCGAATCTTTCTCTTCGGGCACAGCTCTCAAGGAGACAGACCTGATGCTAAAGGTGTTGCTCTATGGCGGAACATTGAAAAACAGGGGAGCGGGATCATTAGCAGCAGCCTTGAGCCTTCTTTTCAACGTCCGGATGCTGAGTTCCGCGAGACAATTGGTGGCTGGATGATTTAGCGTGCTGAACTTTTGGAATACCCCACGCTCTTTACAATATCCCTGGAATTCTTCGCCTTTAAAAATGGTAGCGTTGTCCGAAACCATCACGTAACCATGCATCGAACAGATGCCTTCAAGCAGAGAGATTGTTAAAGTAGAAGATGGAGCATCACAGATTATGCGAACCTCTGTCCACTTCGACTTTGCATACATGCACATCAAAAAGAATTGTCCATCTAAAGGGGCCACATAGTCGATGTGCACTCTCTGCCAATTTTCATCAGGCTGATCCCAGGTATGAATTGGTGCTTTCTGTGGACTGTGGCAAACTTTGGCACAGTACTTACCGCTCTTCACAAGATGCTCTGTGCTCAATAAACGTATCTCCTGACGAGTTGCTTCATCTTCGTGATTCCCACATGCGTCGCATGACGCTCTTGCAGAATTGGTATTTGGAGAGAGTTTGGAATCACTGCTCGCTCGGAACGAAATAGCATGTTGTCAAAGAAAGTGTACGAGCTATCCTTGCGGCTGGTCTTGAGCTCCTGTAGAATGTTTGCAACTTCGGGTCTTTTGTAGTTTCCTTAGCGACTGTCTCTGCGGCGATAAAAATACTGGAGACCTAGAGCAGTGTTTCAGTGTACTGCGCGTTGACTTCTTAATCAATTAAAATCTCTGGCAACCCACTAGTTGTAGAAACTGGTGCACGGGACAGACAGTCGATATTTTAGTTTTCTCTTCCCTTCTTGCATTGAACTGTATAGCCGAACTTACTGAGGAAAGAGGCGTACCTCAGCAAATGTGAAGAGGTCATCTGCGGCAGTGCACGGTCTGGATAAAAAACCCCTTGAAAGTGGCTCATTATCTGTGACGAGAACGAAACGTTTGCCGATAAGTAGTTGAAGAAGTGGATCACTGCGTATACGATAGCCAGGGCATCTCTGTCAAGTTGACTACAATTTGACTCAGCCAGCGGCAGAGCTCGCGATGTGTAGACAATTGGATGCTCTAGGCCGAAAATTTCGTTGCTAAGTACTGCGGTTGGTGAGGCATCAGTTGTGAGTATCACTTGTATTGAAGGATCAAACGGAATGAGCACCTTGTCTGAGCATAGTTCTGAATTGAGATACACTAAGGAAGCCTCAGAAACTGCAGACGAAAAGTAACATTCACCCGGCCTGAGTACGAGTGAGTGGCGTAGTGGGCAGGTCTTTGAAGAGAAGTTTCGAATGATTGATGACTAGGCCAAGAAATCTACTTAATCCATCCACATTCTTCGATCGTGGCATCCGAGAATCTGCTTGAACCTTAGCTGGGCGCTTCTGAATCTGCTTGTGTGACACTACATGACCGAGGTAGTTTATACTTTCCTTGAAGAATGAGCAGTTAGTACGATTGAGGTGGATATCATTTTTTTGAGTCATTCCAGGCATGTGACGAGATTTGTGGTGCACTCCTCGAGATATGAGCTATGACAATTGATCATCAAAGTATGCCTCGATGTTTGGAAGACCGTTCACCAATTAAATCCGGACCCGGTTGGATTCCTCTCGAGCGGTCTTAATACCGAAGCTGAGATGGTTCTTTTTGAACGTACCTTTATGCTTAGAATTTAATAAGTTTTCCACTCTTATGGACCGCAAATAATCAAGTTTAAAAATAAAATAATAACACTTCAGATGTTACAAATGTATTTTATTGTAAACTACATGAATGCATTTCGGTCCGTATTGCCGACCACCTTCAGCGCTAGACGCGAAACTACTAATAAAACAATTACAACAAAAGCAGAGACATTAGCTAATAACAGTTAATTTTAATATATATGATTCAGTCGGATTAAATATTGTCGATATTTACTAAATTGTTTGCGGACTAGTTACACCTTTTAATAATTTGAAATTATCAGCTAGCAGTCCCGTGTAGCGCCTGTTTAGCGATACCTTTATTTACATCTTTATTGTTGATGTATCTTTCGTGTTCGTTGCGACGAAATTCAACTGCATGTCTAGTTTGCCCAATATACGAGTACTACATATCACATTCTGTGCAATTGACTTAATAGACCCCGCTTTTTTATTTTGGTGAAAATGGATTTTTTTGTAGAGCCAAGGAGTGAGCTAAGCTTGCGGGTATTATTTGCTGAATTCCTTCTTAAGTGAGTTGCAAATCTTTGGAACATATGCCATAAATACACGTGCTTAAGTTTTATTTGCTATAGAGTTTTAATGGGAAAGGGTTGAAGCATAAAGCATTTGGCAATTAATTTTTCCATAAGCGCGGTGTATTTCACATGAAATCCGACAAAGGAAACATGGTTGTTATAATTAACAAAACCGATTATGACGAACGCATTATGAAATCGATATGCGAAGATAATTTTGCTGTTTGCCTTTGCCTTTGCAAATAATACTCAATCGCGTGTATCTATGGCATATGTTCCAAAGATTTGCAACTCACTTAAGAAGGAATTCAGCAAAGTCAATCTTAGGATTGTGCATAGTAACACCCGCAAGCTTGGCTCACTCCTTGGCTCTGCGAAAGATCTATTTATACCAAAATAAAAAAGCGGAGTCTATCAACTCAATCGCATAGAATGTGATATGATGTATGTATATTGGACAAACTAGACCTGCAGCTGAATTTCGTCTCAAGGAACACGAAACATACATCAAGAATAAAGACGTAAATAAAGGTATTGCTGCACACGCCTTGAATTTGAACAACCCAGGAAGGCACTACACGGGACCGTTAGCTTATGATTTCAAATATTAAAAAATTGTAACTAATCCTCGAAAACTTGACGCATATGAATCCCTATTCATACATACTTGTATAACGGACAATTTAGTAAATATCGACAATAGCCCAATAAATTCAATTTTTTTAATTTAGCTAGTAATATACATATATTAACGGTTAACTTGATTAGCTTTTGCATCATTTATCAATAACTCATAATATGTTGAAATAACATAACAGAACTTTTATGTCATATTGACAACAGTGCGGTAATTTATTTTTCATTTAATCCGACTGCATCATATATGTTAAATTTAACTTTTATTAGCTAATGTCTTTGCTTTTGAAGTAATCGTTTCAATAGTAGTTTCGCGTCTATCGCTGAAGATGGTTGGCAATACCGACCGAAACGCATTCGTGCAGTTTAGAATAAAATGCATTTTTAACATCTGAAGTGTTATTATTTTATTTTTAAACGTGATTATTTGCGGTCCATAAGTGTGACAAACTTATTAAATTTTAACCAATACCGGCCACAATTGTGTTCATCTAACAGCTTAAATTGTTAGAGAAAAGTTTCTGTACCTTTATCCGTTGAAACCGTTTGAATCTTGCTCTCTTCTTAATCGAGCCGTAAATCCAAACATGCCTTTTGCAATCCAATTTACAAAAGTACTTGGAACGTCTGAGACTATGTAGAACCTCATCTTTTCTGCGGATTGGTTGAGTTGAAGCAATGAGCCTAAAATTCACCCCACACTTGTGACCCACGTATAGCGTTACCTCATCGTCGGGCTTAGCTATAGCAACGAGTGAGGATCCCCAATCGCTTGATGCAATTGGACTGATGACTACTTGAGACTTCAGTATAGCTAACTCTCTCTCAACTCGCTCTCGCAATGTAAAGGGAACATTGTGTTCACGGACGAAAACTGATATCACGCCTTCTCTGAATTAAAGCATAACTTCTACGTTCGGAAAACACCCAATCCTTCCTTCGAAAATGGATTGGTATTACTTGAAGATGTCTTCGGGTTGAGTACGTTAATGTTGAGTGGTCAGACAGCGGAGTTTTTGTGGCTATCTATCTCGTTGAGGCTGATTCCGAGACTACGAAACCATATGCATCCCAGCAAAGCTATGAATAGATCGGCTTCCAATGAATTCCCTTTGTAGGCGACAGAGATGATGGCTTTGCCTTTAGGCTTGACGACGTGATCTGAGTAAGAGCGGAAGGAGACTGAAGTCGGTTGCAGCGGTATTTTGAGTCCCAATTCGTTGGAAGCAGTTTCTGAGAGCAAAGAGACACGTGCCTCTGAGTTCAAATGCTTCAAATGCTTGCAGCTTGTTGTTGAGTGTGACTACAACAACGTATTTATCAGTTTCTGGTGCAACCTCGTACAAATCCTCCATGTTTTCAATGCGATCGATACCATATTCGCTGTTGTGGTGACAATTTTCGTCTTCTTGAAGATGATGAGTTGACAGCATGTTGTTCTTCGATTTTTGGAGCCAGGTGGCGATGCAGACTTTGTTGACATGATCGATTTTCCCACAAGAGGTGCACTTCATGGATTTCCGATCTGTTCAACAGTCACGCGATTTATGGTTCGTGTAACCACAGTTAAGATACATCCCTTCGAGACCTCATGAACGGTAATCGACATGGCTTTTAGGACTACGAGACTGAGAACGATAACGCGGATGAGACCTGGACTGACGACGATTTCCTTGAGATGTGGAACGCTGGCGGCTACGACGATCTCCTTTTTGACGACGATCGATTTTGTTTGCATCTGCAACTTGATCCAGTGGCTTCACTAGTGGCTATATACGACAAAATCCGATATTGACTAATATGGCTGCTGAGTGATGCTGAGAAACGGCGGTTGAGACTAATGGAGACAGCATTTTTTTGAAATGACCCTTCAAACTTTTGAATTCGATTTTCTTAACAGGATTATCTGGTTCTAGAAATGCGGCTAGATTGTTATGTTGATCTTTCCCGATCGATTAATGCGAGAGTTGCGCTTTTTTTAGTATCACTAACGCTTTTAAGGTCACAAAAATTGTTAAAACCTTCGATGTACGACAAAACCTTTTCATTTTTCGCGTCATAGCTGATACAGTCTAGGTCGAATATGCTCGCACACTTCACTATAATTGTATAGCCACATTTACATGGTTTTTGTTACCGACGGAGTTTAAGAGTAATTTCGCACAATATACGGCGTTGATTGATACTTATTTTTAAGTCCGTGTAGTTTTTGAATTGCTCCATACAGTCTAGGTCGAATATGCTCGCACACTTCACTATAATAGTATAGCCACATTTACATGGTTTTTGTTACCGACGGAGTTTAAGAGTAATTTCGCACAATATACGGCGTTGATTGATACTTATTTTTAAGTCCGTGTAGTTTTTGAATTGCTCCATACAGTCTAGGTCGAATATGCTCGCACACTTCACTATAATAGTATAGCCACATTTACATGGTTTTTGTTACCGACGGAGTTTAAGAGTAATTTCGCACAATATACGGCGTTGATTGATACTTATTTTTAAGTCCGTGTAGTTTTTGAATTGCTCCTTGTAATTTGTGAACGATTTCTTTGTAGAAATTTGATTAAAACACATGAGACGGTGAAGAGGTTTGGTAAAAAACCTGCCATCATCTCCCTCTGCAGGTCTAAAAGTTGCTTGAATTGTTCTGGATCCATGTTGTATGTTGAAATCTGAAGTTGAATCAAATTGATGAAAACATTGAGCTTAACGTACTAAAGATGTCGAATGTTGGTCATTTAGCTTTTTGTCATCCCATCTCCTTGACCATCTACGGTTTCTGTGTGCGCTGATGACTAACGATAGCAAAACGAAATGGCGTTTGACATCGCCAATTCCTATTAAACACTTATTAAAGCCAAGTTTTCACCTCGTCGCCAAAAGTTTTGTATGCTATTGTTTTTTTCTATATTATTATACGGGAGTAATTACATTTGACCCATGACACTTGTATTAAGGTAGAATCTTTAATGGCTGACTTTTTAATAAATGACTGCGAATGACAGTAGAGGCAGTGCGCCCTCATCCCTACATTACTACAATAAATATATAAGTTGAAGCCAATTTTCTAATTCGTCATATGTTCCATGGCTATTAATCCTAACTTAATCTTCTGCTTCTAACAGTGCAAACCAAACTCGTGGTTGTTCGAACTTTTACATGTTGCTTTAAATAATCTACCACAATATATTGGTAATAATTATTCCTAGGTAAATCAAACTAGATATACTCGGGCCATTCTAGATAAATTCCTCCCTTCTCCTTTTTTCTCCATCAGCCTAATCGAAGATTTGGTAAACATTGGGTGTTCACACGTGCACACACGCCATCGATGGACGAACATTTTCCTTTGGATATATGATAACTTGTGGCCTTTACTGGGCTGCTTATGTTTTGACTGTGCATAGAGCTTGACTGCTTTATTTTTGTTTAGTGTTTTAGTATTTCCCTTCTCAGTCACAACTTTCTTGTACCCACACAGCGATAGTTTTCAACTCATTCAACCAACACGATCTCTATTGTGCAATAACCAATCGAACCCTTTTCAACGCTCTATCTCCACGGGTCTTATAAGATGATTACGGAGGTCAACGTTTTAATTTTAAATTTAATGACTTTGACAACCCATCTCCTCTGTAGCTATTGCCACAAATGCGTCACAAATGCGTCACAAATGATCTTAATACTCTCAGAGCAAACGACAAAAGCTTTACGTTTGCACACACAGAAATATTCATGCATCCACAATTAACTAGATATATAATGGCGAATTCTTAGATTCAAAAAACTGTAGTCGCAACGCGATCCATAAAGAAGAATAACACCCGATTTTTCAGTAGCTGCTTTGTAGGTTGTGATCCTTGTTAATTTATCTGAAATAAAATCACAGTACTGAAGTAGGACTATAGTACGAATAAAAAATAAAAGCAATACTAAATTATTCTTGCTTGTAAACAAATATAAAAACAATTTTTAGAATTTTAACGATGATTCAGTATTATTCAAACATATTAATGTTTATTTAATTTTAGATCCTTCTTACGTCCAATTCTTCGGTGATGACTTCCTGCGTACACTTATTTTACGTTTCGTATTCTGTGATGTTGTGCTTCGATTGCATCGAGCCTTTCGTGGACGTCATATGCGCCCGCGATGCGAGCCTCCTCTACCAGTCAATGAGCTATTGGAGCATCCTTCATTGTCGCATATTATTTTACAATTAGCAAATGCATTAGACGTGCGAGGGCACTTTTCCGAAGGACCCGATGCCGATTGATGGCCGTATTTAGATATTAGATACAGAAAGACAACCACAACAATAATTACAACAGCCACAACTGTACTTCTAATTTCATACTTTTTCAATAAGCTTTGTATTTATAATTATTACTATATTTGCATTATCATTCTAATTCAACTGCTGTTTCTAATTTATGATAATTTAAAAACAAAGAGAATAATATTAGTAATGGTGACAAATATGAGCAAAAATGTGTGCATCACATAACTGATGGGGTGGAGTTGGCTGCAAGAGAAAATATCGGAAAGGAGTGCTGAGTGAATATGAGAGAAACGGAGTGGGATGTTTTCAGTTCGTCTGTAATTTAACGCGCATCTGAAGAAGTGAATTCGAATGTCCCTTGGTTGTTTTTTTTTGTAGGGATCAAAAATTTCCAAAACCGATTACCGAGTTGAGATGAAGGTAGTTGTTTTCCACCCCGTCAGTTTGTTTGACCACTAAATAATTTTTTTAAATTTCTCTCGTCTGGAGCAATAGTTTCAATTATATGAAAACAGCCTAGAGTCTTTTATTTTTCGTTTTATGTAATTTGATGAATTTATTAAACATCCTTTTTAATCGAGGCTAGGACATTCCATCTTAAATTTAAAGAATTTCGGATCACTCATATGATATCCGTTCATGCTCAACAGCGAATCGAAAGCTTTAAGAAATGATTATATGGATTTGTGTAAATAATAGCAAGTACGTTGCGGGATAGGTCATTTTAAAGGTTAAAGAAAATTGTATTAGGATGATTATCCTTAATTTGATAGACAATTGTAGTAAGTTAAACGGCATGCATCATGTATATAACTTGTAAATAAGCATTACCTTATCTAGTCATATTTAATTCAAAGACAATTGAGTCCAAAACATCCCTAGCGCGGAAATGTATTAACATCTTAAGAGTTTAACTAAATTCATAATTTTCGTTCTAAAAACGAAGACTTCATAGTAACTCGTTCCAAACATGCGCGTTTTTTTACACTCGAGTCTCCAATATTGCATTTCAATGTACCAAACAGAGAACCAGCTTTTAAGAAAATAATTTACTTACGCGAAAATTAATACGTAGGATATGCATTAACTCTAGGCATGGTTTGAATTTGATTATGATTTGAATTCGTGATCTTAATTATTTTTGAGTTCCATGTTTGATGTTGCTGCTCAGAGTAGCATCATCGGGCATAGAGATATTATTTAAACAGAACTTATTTAATTCATGAATATAAGTATAAAATTATAATAATACTTACAATGCTTAGCAATGCAAGAATATGTGAGTAAATTAATCCTTAACCACTTATGAGATTACTTAAAAACATTTTTTATTTCAACAGACTGATTTATAAATTGAGTTGGCGAAACTTTAGGTATTTAAAAGATAAAATAAAATATGAACTGCATATAAATCTCATGTGCTGCATGCATCAAATGTAATTATAATGAAAACACCATACATATTCGTATTAGCATACGAATTAGCTATTATTATGTATTTAAAGCCGCATCATAGAATTTGCAATTATTTAAGAAATTGACTGTACATTTTCATGTAAAAATAGCAAGGAAACATTCGTCACTGCCCTTCGTGTTTCACTATGAAAATATAAGAAAAAACATGATGTAAACTATAGTAAAAAATTAGAAAAATTTCCAATAAACATCTGTTTAGGTGTTAGTGATATAGTCGAGTAATATGAGCACATATATGTTAATTTCATAAGTAGTTAAGAACTATATCTATTCAATTCAATTGAGACCAAACAGTTTCGAATTGGGAATAAATAATTTCCAATAGCGAATGAACAATTTGAAGTAGCAAATGATTAACAGTAAATTTAAAATACTGGTTATTTTTCTTCAATGCACATTATGGGAATAAATTAAAAGTCAACTAAATAGCTTAAAAATTGTAATTTGAAAACAAACATCCATCATTCTTAGCTTACCTGATAACTCTTTATATTTGAGCGACATACAAAACTGATGTTTCTTATATATTTAGTTATGATGAATAGCATCTTAACAAATGATTACCAATAAGTTATATCCTTGTCCTTCTTCTCCTATGGCGCTATAGTCCAAATATATCGCGCCCAGTACCCTTGATCTATTAACTGTGTCCTCTAGAATCAATCGAGTCCTCCTAGCGTGTATGTAGTTTTCCTCATGGCCAGCTATCCGAACTTCCGACGTATGCTGGACGTCACCGGCACATCGTAATTTTTTAAATATTATTTACGTATGCTTCCGGGTCTTTGAAACGACTCTTCAACTCGTCGTTGCATTGATTTGCCACAGTTCTCGGTTGATGGGGCAAATATTTATCTGAGCATCTATCCATGCTTTTCCGATGTCTTCTTCTGCGTAAACGCTGGTCACCGATAGAGAAGTATATTGAACATTTTTTAAATTGTCCATGGATGTCTAGCTTGCTTGTAGCGTAGTCACCAAATACAACGTATGGTGATCGGATGCGTTTCTTCTCGTAAGGGTTATGATTTTAGTCTTAATTTGATTGGCCTTCGGTCAAACCTGCTTCGCTCGTCGAAAAGCACTTGGAGTAGGTACTGCAAATGGCGAAGAGATCCGGCCATTGTATGGACGTTATTGACATAAGCTAGCAATTGTGCAGATTTTACAATCATCGTACGTTTGCTTCGATGGACGTGATTTTCCTTACGGCGTGCAAGTGTCAGGTTGAAAACAATAAGCATTAGACCATCTCTCTGTATCAATATATTCTCCAGTGAGCTCATTTGGTATTTTATCTTAGCACACGGTTTTCTCATCATTATCAGTCTTACCAATTTACGCGATATTCCATGTTCGAGGAGTAGATTGGAAAGTTCGTTTCGCTTGATGCTTTAATATGCTTGTAGGATATCTATACAAAGGTTGTGTACATCGAAGCTCCTTTCCAGCATTTCTCTAAAATTTATTTCACTATGAAGATCTCGTTGGGAGAACTGAAGGCCGTAGACCAGTGGCAAACCGAGGAAAGGCTGGTCTGATCCGGTCGACGAAGAGAGTTGATCGCTGCTTGGATTTCCAAATTGGAGGGCGCGGTCAATGGACCGAGACAGCTGGAGGCGCTATTTGCAGGAAGCGAAGGCCCAAGGAGGGGCTGTAGTGCTACGAAGGAGAAGAAGATGAAAATCAGTTCAACAGTTGATCGTCCATGCAAAAAAGAAATTCCTTTTTAGTCTTGACAACCGAATGTATTCCCTTTTTGGATACTGGGTAGATTATGCTTTTTGCCAGTCTTTGGGTAGGTTTTCTTCTATACAAATTCTTCGAATGGAACTAGGATGGTTGTTACGCTTGCTTTTAATAGTACTGCTGGAATTCCATCTACCCCGGAAACTTTATACAGCTGCTAAATGCACTTCCTCCAGAGATAGTATGAGGGTGCACTCGTCATCTAGATAATCCGAAATGCAGTAGTCGATTGGTGCTAATCTTGAAAATACTACACTCAAAGGTCTTATCTGTGTTACCTATGATTATGGTAGTCTCGTCTTGTCACCGTTTTTTGGGGGCGTTCACTATATTGTAGGTATCTGTTTGGGTACCATCGTGAGGTTTCAACGTTCTTTGTTATTTCATTTCTGCTGTTTTTGTCTGCAGAACTTTTTGGCATTACGCTTAAGTTTGTGGCATGTACCTTCCCTGCCTCGAATTCTCCTTTGTGTAAAAGCTTTTACGCTTCATTTTAATGTGTTATTTTCTCCTTACATTCACAACTGAATCAGTAATTTTTTTCTCCTGGACGTCCTGTACCCCGAGTTTATTCGGTAGGATACTGAATGGAATTTTATTCCCTCCCATATTTCTTCAATGGTCGCGTTCCCTTCATCGTGGTTGTTTTGGTTGAAATAATTTATTTATTTTTAATTTTTTTTCCATTAACATTTTACACATATAAATATAATTTTCAATTATACGAGTGCATTTTTAAAGACGCATTCTAAGAATAGAATCAAAGGTATAAGAGTAGAGGTACTTGAATACATTGGATTTGAATTGGGATTTACATGGTTTAGCCTGTTACACATTTTGACACATCGATTTATTGGCTCATTTTCAAGATAGATAGTATGGTCCTTACTTTCTACTAGGACTCGTGAATGTCTTGTAAATCTTACAGGCTCTTTTGAGGTTACTTTGTCGATTAGATATTGTACTTGAACGGTACTCCTGAGGATATCACATGCAAAGCAAGAGCATACTATAGTTTTGCTAGTTCTGCGGGAGGCGAGTAATGTCATATTAAGAATAGATAGCCGATTATCACATGATGGTAAATTAATAAAATTTTTGGATCGTAGAGGGATCTCAAAGCAAATAGCAAGAACTGTTTCTGAACGGACTCAAACCTCTCTGCGTAAAAATCAAAGAATGAATTCCGAAAAACACAAGCGCATTCAAGAATTAGGTGGACCAACGATACGTTTGGGAGGTGAATGCCATTTATGCACAGTGTGTGGGACTTCCATGCTCACAAGAAGGCGGCTGGACTACTCACTAAACACCTCTCCTGTCAACCTGAGAACATAGTCTGGAACCGTTTGACACATTACTTCGGGCCAGGTCTCGTTTTGTTGCGCCGTGAGGCTTCTTCAAGCTAGGGGATCCCCCTTCTAGCGGGAGGGGAGAGGGGAAGAGGAAGCGCCAGACAAGCGATCCCCCAGCCCCAACGTCCCCGGCTGTTGTGAGTCACTCTTATCTTTTAAGACCTGTGCCACCTGGTTCCATTTCTCAACTGGTTCGAGCATAACCGCGACTATATTATCCGGGGTGAGCTGTCGCGTCTCCCTGTAGAGGTCTCTTTGCAGCCTGACCCATTTTGTACACGCAAAAAATGTGTGACAGGCATTGTCCTCCTCTCCTGGGCAAAGCCGACAATCGGGGGACCGTGACTTACCAATCTTGTGCAGGTTAGACTGAAAACACCCATGCCCGTTCCAAAGCTGGGTCAGATAGAAGTCAATCTCACCATGCCTTCGATTTAGCCACGGTCTCACATCCGGGATGAGGCGCGCAGTCCACCTTCCCTTCGTGCAATTCACCCAAGACTGCCGCCAATCGTTGAGCGAGCGCTGTCTCTCCGCGCGGACAACCAACTCCCTCGCATCCTCGTTTCGGCGCAGGTAAATAGCGCGGCGCTCTCTAGCAAGGAGGGCGACAGGTATCACGCCTGCAATAACTCTCACCGCCGAGTCAGAGACTGTTGGATACGAAGATACAATCCTCAGTGCTCCTCTTCTCTGTACCTGTGCCAAACGTTTTCGGTATACCTCCTTGCTGAGAGCGTCGCCCCATACCTCTGCTCCATACAGTAGCACTGATCCTACAGCACTCATCAAGAGGCGTCTTTTTGACGGGCTGGTTCACCCTACGTTGGCCATAAGTCGACTCAGAGCCGATATATCTCAAGAAGCCTTCTCAACCGTTGCCCTGATTTGCTCAGGGAAACTCATCTTCGAGTCGATCAGTAGCCCCAGGTACTTCACCGCTGGTTTCAATTCGATTTGTATGTCTCCAATACTGATCATCCTTACTCTAGGGATTCTCTCTTTTGTCAAGATGACCACTTCGGTTTTCTCCAGTGCTAAACTGAGCTCGCGAGCAGTCATCCAGTCCCTCACTCGGCGCATTAGCATACCTAGCCTAAGTTGCGCTTGTTCAACGGTACGTCCGGCGACCAGAGCCGCAACATCATCCGCATAGCCGACCAAGCGCGACTCATCTGGCATCTCAAGTCTCAGTAGCCCGTCGTAAGACACGTTCCACAGGTCCGGACCAAGGATAGATCCCTGGGCAACATCCGATGTAATTTCCATCCTTCGTTGGCCCTGTGTCGTGTCGTAGAGCAGGCTTCGGTCCTTCAGGTAGTTCCTCAAAAGCCGCATTAGATATTCTGGAACTTGAAAAGGAGTTTTCAGCGTATCCAAAGTTTCCACCCATCTAGCGGAGTTGAATGCGTTCCTGACGTCGAGTGTCTCCAACAGGATGATCCATCGCTTGGTGCGACTATATGCCTCTGCCTTTTGGACCGCGCTGACCACCTCTGAAATCGCATAAATGGTAGAACGTCCTGCTCTAAAGCCGTACTGCCTAGGAGATAGGTCCCCAACAGCACGAATCGCGTCAGTGAGTCTTCCCTTGATGAGTTTCTCTAGCACCTTCTCAGCAGTGTCTAGCATGCATAACGGGCGGTATGCAGACGGCGACACGGAATTTCCTTTCCCCTTGCTGATCAGTACGAGCCTCGCCACCTTCCATCGTACCGGAAAAACCCCGTCCCGTAGGCAAGCGTTGAGTGTGTACTGAGCAGCAAGTCAGGAAAATTGCGATAGACAAGCCGCAACACCTCAGCTGGAACACCATCTGGACCTGGAGCCTTCCCCGCTATCAATGAAAGGACTGCCTCTTCCAGTTCCGGCTGTGTGAAGAGTGGACAATCGACTGCTGTTTCACCATGGACGGCGTCAACACGGACGAGATGGGCGGAGAAGAGTGCCTGCACTATCGCGTCCATCTTTTCCGCGTCATGTATACAAGGCTTCCATAGGGCACCAAGCTTCCTCATAACTAGCTTGTAGCCAAGGCCCTACAGATCCTTGTGCACATTGTCCACTAGATCTCGCCAGCAGCCTTGCTGTTGTTGATCAATTTGAGAAGGCATTTCCTGACGGACATATGCTGCCACCCGGTGGCATGCCTCGTCACGGTTCCGTGGCAGTTGAGCCTCACGTCGAAGCTTGTGACACTCCCTTCGCTGGGGGCTTGCCGTGCCGGGGTCTTCGACGGGGCATAGAAGCGCAGCAAACAGTCATAATAATGCTCATAGTAGAGTTCACCATGTCTTGAGCTGCCAATTCTTCCGTCCCCTCCGAAGCTCCCTGCAGCGGCTCACCTGCTGTGAGCACCTCGACGAACCTCTCGACGTCCATCCTTCCGATGTTTCATCCAGTTTTAGAAAGCCGAGAGCACGGACGTCGGGAGACAACATCACTGATCTCAAGAAGAATGCACTGATGATCACTGAATAGTCCTCTAATTCTTTCCAATTGTATATCCTCCGTACTAAGGACTCCGAGGCGAATGTCATGTCCGGTATGATTCCTTCATAGCCAATACGGTGGAAGTCGGCGTATTGCCGGTGTTTAGTACGACGAGTGCCGTCCTGGTCGCCATTTCCAGGATTCGTTTTCCCCGCGGATCCGTTCGAGGCATGCCCCATTCGCTTGCTTTAACATTGAAGTCCCCCCCGCAACGAGCTCGTTGCCCTCTGCGTTCAAGACAGCACCCTCCAGAGCATTAAGCTTGGCTAGGAAAATTGATATCGACTCATTAGGCGTTAGGTACACACTAAAGAAGGTGGTCCCTGAGCACCGAACCCACACGAAACCATCCCCCCGTCCGCAACTCTCCACTTGGCAATCACTGTTCCGAACCCAGATGGCGGCAGTACCAGTTTCGTCAAAATACCATAATGCACGACTCTTATTATGGTTTTGCTCATTCAGCAGCATGAAGTCGGCTTTCATGTCCGTCGCAAACTGCTCAAGCAGATATTGTGCGGTTGAACTGCGGTGTAGATTTAGCTGAAGGATGCGGGTCATCGAAGTTCTGATTTTCCTTGGCTAGGGCTTCCTGGGCAACCCGGCATTTTCCTGATCCCAAGACGTGTCCAAAATTAGGTCTTGTATCAGCATCCTTACAAAGAATACAGTGTGCGTCCTTCATACACTCTTTTCTTTTATGTCCCATTTCACCGCATTTGTAACATAGGGAGCTCCTATCGGGTCCTTTGCATACTTGTGCGCTGTGACCATAGCCAAGGCATTTAAAAAATTGAAGGGGCGTTGCTTTTTGCCGTATCCTACAGACAACCCACCCTATTCGTATTTTGCCCTTGTTCAGGAATTGTTCGGCGTCCTTTTCGGGCCTTGTCCCCTGTTTTTTTCTGATGTCAGTCTCGTTTTGATCCTTCCCACGCTAGGGAACTCCCTTTTGATGGCTTCTTCTACCTCGGCCAGATCCGTGACGCAGTCAATGTCTCGTATTTCGATTATTGCCATCAGCTTGAGTGAGGCTATAGTTGCGCTTTTGCCGAGGATTTTCTTTACGGCATCGCAGAATGCTTCCTTATTGTCGGCCTCTGCTCCGAATTCGATCAGTATGTGGCCCGACCGCGTTGGTCGTACTACTTTAATGGTAGTGCTGGTGTCTTCAGGCCTTACGTTTCCCCTAATGTCCTCCGCTTCTGTCTCACCAGTTTTACATCATGTCCGTGCGAACTTTACTTTCTGGCACTTTTTGAAGGAGTTTCTTTGCGGCTTTCTTCACTCCTTTGGTTAGCACTGTCTAGAACCCGTAATCTGGTGCTCCATGCCTATCAGATGCCTCTTCCTTCCTTCTTTTATCACGTTCTTCTTCGATTGAGCTAGGCGCCATTCTTTTATTGATTTTTAATGGCGGAGCTATCTGCATGTGGCCTTTAGATTTCGCCCCCAGTGCTTCTTTAGCCTTCTGCCCGTCTTTGGCCCTTAACCAGCTCCTCCGATAATGCTCTATGCGGTCTAGGAGCTCCTCTAGTTAAAGGAGCCCAATCTTTACTGCTTTACTGATTTTTGGGGAGTCGCAAGTAGATTGTATTCTTTTCAGAACATCTCCCACTTTTCGGAATAGCCTTTCTACTTCATGTCGCTGGGCGGCAATTGTACTTTGCGACCATCCTTGGGAGAGGTTATCACTTACCGTTTCCGAATGCAGTACTTCCGCCACATTCTCGACTTTTGCGCTGCAATCGCACAACATCGCTTTATTTGTCTGGTCACTCGTTTCTTTTCCTGCCGTAATCTTCTTGTTGACTTCAGGATGGTTCTTTATTATGTCGGGATCTACGACCCTTGCATCGGTCGCTTCGGTAACGATCGCAGCAGTGACCATCGAATTTTCGACGCTCTTTATATTATCTTCTACGACTCGAACACCTGAAGCGTCCTGCAGAGTGTCAATATGTGAACGCTCTGGCGTTCACATTTTTTTTTTTGCTGCGCCCGAATGCCGCAGGAATCTCAGTCTGGACCAGACTGTCTGCTAATCTGCGTTTTTCATCCGTCTTTACTGTCATTGTATTTTTCGTTGTTTTGTCATCGTTAGTACTGCTCTAAATTTACTGTTAACATTGTGGCTGCAATCGCTGGTTGTATCGTCGTTGTTATTATTTTTTATTTCTTTTTTTGAGTTTTTTTAAATTCTTTTTTTAAGTGTTTTTGGTTGCTCCAGTGTTACTGCCCCCCCCCTTTTAGCGTTGGGTGTCTAGTTTTTCGCACATAAAAGAAACTGATCGTTATCGGAATTTGTACCGCGAAATTTTCGCCAATCAATAATGTTTGAAGAAGTCCTTTAGCCAATTTATTTTTAGATCCTTCCATCAGACCAAGCTCGTTTAATTTTATTTTTGTTACATAACCAGTATACCCTACGTATACTGGCATGAACTGGGAGTTCCTTTTGAGTTGTATCCTATATAAACCATTAAGGCTCCCGGGGAGAGATCTCTCTGTATGACACTTACCTGCTACGGTATCCATCTACACTAGAACAACAAAGGCAAGTGTTAATTTTATTAATTATTTTATTTTACTGTTCATTGTTTATGACCCAATTGATTAATTAACTAGGACGCCTTTGAATTCCGCTTTGGTTTGGAGTTCCCTGATGTCGGAGGGACTTATCGCGCTCCCCATGTGAGCGTTAGCCCGTAGAGTGAATTGGAGAAGATGGTGGCCGCACGGTGTGAAACGCCAAAAGGCCGATTGAGGATCGAGGCTCAAGCCAACACATCACCCCTTAGCATTTCGTTGATTACTATCACTATATCTCTGTTGTAAACTTTGATCGCGTAATTACTCGTTGTAATTAAAGAATGGGTGGCAGCACGCTCCCTTATAGACTCGAACAAGATTGCCTTTCAATACTCCATCAAGTGTTTATATACGGTCGCGAAACGAGCTTTTGTTCCATATTTCGCCGAATATGCAACATGTGAGCTCCCGTTCCATGGAAGCTCTTACTTCCCGTCTCATCTTGTTTGTAGATTTTTATGGCGAATTGACAAAATTGGAGAAATTGAGCAAGGGAGAGCTTTTGTTTCATCTTTTGGCTCTCTCTTCGGCTTTACTTCTCTGGAAGCACACCCCAAAGAGTATGTGCTTGATCTAAGCGAAGCTTACCTGTATTATGTACGTCGTTCACAATGTGATGGCTTGTATGAAGTTAATTGCGGATTGATCTTTACGTATGCTCATTGGACGACAAGTATATGCTTTGATAACAATTGGCATATGTGCTTACTTGTATAATTTCATGGGGGAAGCGTGAGTATATAGGTGGTATTTGTTCGCTCTTAACAATTGGCCATTTTGTTAGAGTTGTCATGCAGGCTGTTGCCTCCCCTTATTCCTGTGGTGACCATTTCTTTTCCGGCTTTAATATTGAACTCCACCGGTATTTTTTAAGTCGTTGAAACGCAGCTCGTCAAATATACTCTCCAGGAGAGAGTTAAGTTTATCTTTTGCAATGTAAGGGTGCAAGATTGTTTCTCACAGAAGGCCTCGTAGAGCTTCAGTTCTGTAAAGAACCCCCAAACCAAATTCATATTCAATTTTTCGATGCTGTGATTTCCGGACAAGTAATACTGGGAAAGCATTGTCAGCACTTCGAAACCGCCAGCTTTCAGTTCACGAACGATATTTCATTTCCAACTTCCTTGTCGGTTTCTGGATGATGGTACTCCTCTCTACGTCACCTAAGGGTACATCCGATGGGAAGCTAAAAAGCCACGCATAGCTATGCTTCCATCAATGATTTTTTTCTCGAGGCTTGAATGCTAAATACAGGGCAAGGTTATCACTCAAACCAACATTCATTTACAACAGTTACAAATTATTTTTGAAAATATGAGAACAGTTACAAATCATTTTTGAAAATATGAGAAATATGACATTTTTTTAGGTCGCTCGTATACAAAGATTAATTTTTTTGCTATTTAGGTAAGTTTTAATTAATTTCTATTATGAGCATTATGTAAAAATAACGATTTAAAAAATTCCTAATTTAACATTGTTTATTCCCAATTTAAAGTTATTTAATCAAAATTCGAAATTATTTACTCCTAAGTTGAAATTGTTTCACCTCAATTTAAAGTTGAAATGGTATAGTTTACGGAGGGAAATTGATAGAATGAAGTTGCTTTGAATTTGTTGCAATTTATTAACAACACCAGCTTAAAATATTTTATTTGTATATAGTTGTAGCTAGTGAACATTATGTAGTACATTATTTATTGGTCTTCAGTTGTTTTACTTAGATTATATTTGTATATATTTTTAAGCGATGCATGAAAAATTAGCAATGTATATTAATATTTATTGATATTAATCCTATGACAATTATAATCAACATTTAGATCAATACAGAGAATAATTTTATTGTTTTTCAATAAATCGGCGGTTCTTTATCACAAAAATGGTTATTGATTTGATATAAAGCTATTCCTGTACAAATCGATTGCAATATAGACCACTTTGATTCATTTCTGGAACCAAAAAGGAGGAACATTTCTTTCATCATAATTAAATTATCATAGATCAAAGAATCAAATCCTCAACTTCCAGTGTACGGCGTTATTTGATACTATTTATTGAGGAATATGTAAATAGTGAACTTTTCACGTGATATAAACAGGAATCATCCTGTTTATATCACGTGAACTCGACTGTTCAGTTCGAACTTTGATCCGGAGAAAGAGTCATCTCAGATCATCGCAATATAAATTTATCGTATGTTGACGGTATCAATCAGTGATTTGTTGTAGTCTCTATCATTTTGCCATGAATCATTTTGGAAGCTACTGAATAACTCGTAATCACCGATAAGATATTACGCCTGAGATTCGAGATGCTCAGGCGGGGCCTTTGGACATGGGTAAGCTTGCTGCAAGATGGGCGTGGGGAGTACCAATCGCTTCATTACGGGGCCCTAAATAAGCGCTCAAGCGAAAAAACGGATTTCAGCCCTAATCACTCGAAGCCAGAGATCAATTTCCTATCTAAATCAGCAGTAAACTTTCCCGTACTCAGTGTCGGCTCAGAGTTGAAAAAATGACTGTTATCTCTATCAAGGCTGCTCACGAAACCTTCACTAACTAACATCAGTTCTACACTACGTATTTCCTTGAGCCACCGCAAATCACTTTTGAACCACCACCAGTTACTATATCTCCAGAGTGAACACTGAAATAAATACTCCTGCTAAAACTTATCTCGAGCTAGTGCGTAAATGGCATTCACCTCCCAACCACAAAAAAATGTCTTAAGCTAGTGACAACAACAACAAATAAGAGCACTTCAACAACCAAAACTTTCTCAAACACTTTGCTCTTTCATTTGATAATTTATTTTTTTTTTAAATTAAATTTAATAAATATATGAAGCTCTATACTAATAATTCTACTCTCAAGTATAAATTGCTTATCCTACTTCTTCATCTTCGTAGCACTACAGCCCCTCTCGGGCCTTCGCTTCCTGCAAAAAACGCCTCCGTCTGTCTCCGTCCATTGACCGCGTCCTCCAATCCGAGCAGCGATGAACTGTCTTCTTTGATTTAGTCAGACCAGCGTTTCCTCGGTTTCCTCACTGTTCTCCGGCCTTCAGCTCTCCCAACGAATTTATTTTAGGGTATCCGTTGTTCACCCATACGATTCACGTGGCTAGCCCATTGCAACTTCCGCAGTCTTATAATCGTTGAGGCCTTCAGCTCGTCAAAAATGTCATACAGCTCATGGTTGTATCGAATTGACGATTGGTTCCCGTCTAGCTTCGCTTCTATTATTCGCCTCCGGGCCCATCTTTCGAAGGCGTTCAACTGTTCGCGGATGCTTGGGTTAGGGTCCATATTTCACACCTATAGCATAACACAGGTCTTACCACAGATTTGTATACTTGGAGCTTTATTTTCCTGTGTATGCAGCTTGTTCAAGATCGTCAAAACTGAACAAAATATTTTATTTGCGAGCTATATTCTTCGGCGTATTTAGTCTCTTTTGTTATCGGTTCTCGTTATTTTGGCGTCAGAATATACAAATGTAACCACATTTTCGGTATTGTATTCGCCAAGCGTGATATTTGGGCCATTTGAGATATAGGAAAACCCGCACCTTTTGATTCGAAAAAACCGGTTTTTTCCGGAGGGTTTTCTCCCGGTTTAAACCAGTTTTTTTCTTTCGAATTCAAGAACCGTATGAAAACCGGACACAAAGAAATAGAAAATACTGCAGACAAAAAACCGGAAAACGTTATTTTTTCTTAACATAAACCCGTCATCTCTACCTCGGCAGCATAAATAGCCATCGAAACCAGAGCGAATTTCGATGTTTGATTGGTTCTTGGTATTGGGGTTTATTTTTTATTTCAATGCGGATAATTACCCGTCAAATGCGAAGTAATGCTAGCAAACAGTCATAGTAAATGCGAAATGATTTGGTGCCGAACTGAAGGCTCTTCCATGTTTATGCTGTAAATGAATGATTTAGCAATCCAATACTTGTAAGCTCTCGGCTTGGATTTCAAAATGTTAGTCTCTTGTTTTTAACACAAAGATGAAATGTCCCTCAGTTTATTGAGATCCAAACAATTTTGTAAATAAAAAAACCCAAACACTGGTAAAGTGAATTAACGAGCATAAAAATTATACATTTAATTTTGATTGAAATTTTTTGATATAATTAATTTGACGAGAAAAACCAATGAACCGGTTTTTTAACTAAAACCTTTTAACCAAAAACTTTCATTTCAGCCTTGACTGCGTCACGAGTTCTGTTTTATGCTCATTGATTTGTAGCCCTACTAGTTTTGCTTCGCTGTCGAGTTTCAGGGAACGTTCTTTGGTGGTTGCTAACGACAGTGATAAAATGTTGGTTTGACTTGTTTAATAACGTACCGCTTGTATTGACCGGTCACTTTCTGATGATATATTCCAGAGTTTAATTGAATTGCAATGGGGCCAGCCCTACTCCTAGTTTTAGTCCGATATTTGTGTAAAAGGGGTCGGTGAGCTGGTTATTGTTCAGTTACGTGGTCGGAGTGAAAATGGAGCGTACGATCGAGCAACCGAACCAGAGTTTTTTAACCACGTTATTACAGGAGATGAGACGTGGGTTTTCGAATACGATCCTGAGACGAAGCGGCAGAGTTCGGAGTGGCACACACCATGACTGAAAAAAGCACCCATGAGCAAATCGAAGGTGAAGTCGATGCTCATTGCTTTCTTTGACGTGAAAGGCATTGTTCACAAAGAGTTTGTGCCACCCGGTCAAACTGTAAACGGCCAGTACTATAGAGAGGTGCTCCGTCGACTAACCGCCCGGGTTCGCCGAGTCCATCCGGAGATTGCCGATTCGTGGATCCTCCATCACGACAATGCTCCGTCGCACACCTGCCTACTCGTCACCGAGCAGTTGGCCAAACAGTCGAGGGCAACGTTGCCACAGCCTCCTTACAGCCCGGATATGGCACAAGCGGACTTCTTTCTGTTCCCCAAGATCAAGAGACACCTTACGGGGACGCGGTTCGGGACTCTGGAAAACGTTCAACGTGCTACGACGAGGGCTCTAGACAGCATCGAGGTTGCGGACTTCGAGGGAGCATTTGGGGATTGAAAAATCCGGTATCAGCGTGTTACCGACTCCAATGGGGACTACTTTGAAGATTTCTAAAGAAAAATTTTACATATTTTGCCAATAAAAAATTTCCTGAGGTCAGTCCGGTTACTTATTATTCAGACCCTGTATTTATTGAGTTTCGTTGGAATATCATCGATGCCCGGCGATTTGTTATTCTTTTGGGCTCTAATGGGGGAGCAAACTTCATTCAGAATTGGTGGGGCGAATGGAAGCTCATCGGGAATATCTCTAGGCTCCGATGTTCTGGAGCTGTGCGCAGGGTTAAGGAGTTTGTTGAAATATGATACCTATCTTTTCTGAATCCTATTTTCATCAGCGATGATGTTGTCAATGCCATCACGACAGAGCATGGTCTTGAGCTGATAGCCACGTTTCAGGCTTTTCACTACTTTGTATTCTAGGCTTGTCTTGTTGCTTGCTAAATCCACATTGATACTTCTCAATAGTTCGTCAAAGTGTTTTCTTTTCTTAATTCTAATGATGTTATTCGCCACTCTTCTGAGATTTTCAGAGTGTTCTCTCTTTGTTCAGGTTTTCCTACCTAAATATTCTTTGTACGCCTGATTCTTTTTGTCTTACGCATTCTGGTTCATTTCTTTTGCACCGTATCGTTGCCGTAGATCTTTATCCGACTTACTAGTCACTGATTAAGGGCCTCTAGATTTCCCTTATGACTTCTCACTTATCGCGCCAAAAATATTCAAATAACTTGCGTGTTTATTGTCCGTCGTTGGTAACTCCCCCTTGAAAATCTTCTATTCTACTGATCATTTTCAAATAAGAAATCTCGCCCGTTCACAAGTCACCTTATTTACTCAACATTTTCGAGAACCACTCAACATTAAAAACAGCTGAACTGCTCTTCTAAAATCTATTTGCCAGGGCTTCAATAGAATAAAAGAGAACGAGCTCATCTTTTTATCTTCTCCTATGTAACGGTCAGTCTGCGGTTGTTCCTCTTTTTGCTGTCGGTTGTTGCACTTTCGTTGGGAAAGATGCTGGTGGAAAATATATTGTTACTGACATTCATACTCTCAGCCACTTCCAATGTAGCTTTGCATAACCTGGTTTAGAAAACATTTCTGATGGTATCCAGCAGGGACGTAGGAACGTTTTCAAGTCTGGGTGCAGCTTTTTCGGCGAGACTGGTGCCGCCCTCCCACTCCTTTCATAGGGGGGAAAAACGTGTTTTAATTTTATTTTAATGTTGCACCGTAATTAAAAAACAAGTCATTTCCAATACATTACAAGCTAGTTCCTTATATCGAAAGATTTGGCACCCCACCAGGTGCCCTGGGCCTTCTCCTTGAGCCCAGCGCTCAAACCACTTCTACTCGAACTTCAAATAGCTTGGCTGGAAAGTCCTAACGATCCACCGTGTCATCACAGCTGATCGGCTGTGAAGCGGTAACGGTCATTTGGCAGTTCTGAGTTCAGGCTCAGTGTACAATCGCTTTTCGGGACGTCAGAGTCCGGTCTTATTCTCTGTAAGGCATTTCAATCGACTCTATTATATGCATGCTTCATGTACGAGTATGTACTTTGTACCCATCAATACTATATTTTCAACACTTTTTATGTACCAGTTTGACTGATCTTAAACTGTTCCTTTAAAAATTACCTTGATACTTTCGAAAATGTTTTTAATAAGCAAGTTAAGCTTGAAATCAATGATTCGAGAGAATTTATTTGGGAAGTGAACAGCAGCTCTATTTTAATTCTATAACTAATCACTTTCAACCATGTTTCAATCGCTTAGAAAGATCCTTACGGCTAAGGATAATAATTCAATTGAGACTTGCGTTAATTTTTTCAAATCCTAACCATTTTGTGTTTTGAAATTGTCACTTTGTAAAATGAACAAACTGTTCTTGCAGACTGTTTCCCTGTTTTAACCCCATCGCCGAGGGGAAGGTTTCGTAGTGCTTGTTCTGTATTTCAACATGGAACTCGGCTTTGATTGTGGTCTTTATCAAGCGAATTAATTTAGCAGGTATTCCTTTTTTGAGTAGATTGTATTGTGAAATGCATTTCGATCGATGCTGTCATATGTTTTCAGGAAATCTTCAAAAAGGTGGTGGATATTGATGTTCTATTCTCAGCATTTCTCCAAAGTTTGTTTCATTGCAAAGATCTGGTTAACAGCTGGTCGCCCGGCTCTGAAGCCAGATCATAAATCGATTGTGAGGCGTGCTGTGTAGCTAGTGGCACTGTCTTGTTGAAACCACATATCGTTGACGTCAAGTTCATGAATTCTGGCCACATATAATCTTCCAACATAGCATGGTAGCGCTCTCTATTGACGATAACATGACGGTCGTTTTCATTCACGAAAAACTACGGCCCAATCACACCGCCCCAAACAATAATTTTTTGTGGATGCAACGGTACTTAAGAAGCATATGTGGGTTTGTTGCTGATCAATAATGTATATGATTTTGTGGTAGGGAGATGAATGCCCATTTACGCAGAGAGTGTGGGACTCTCATGCTCGAAAAGGTGACTGGGCTACCCATCAAACACCTCCGCTGTCAACCTGAGATCCTAGCCTGGAACTATTTGATACATTACTTCGGGCCAGGACTCGTTTTGTTACAGCTTGGAGGATTCCTCTTCTAGCGGGAGGGGAGAGGGGAAGAGGAAGTGCCAGAAGAGCGATCCCCCAGCCCCAGCGCCCCGGCTGTTGTGAGTCCCTCTTATCTTTTAGGACTTCCCGAACATAATGTGCCACATGGTTCCATTTGTCAACCGATTCGAGGATCACCGCAACTATATTATCCGGGGTGAGCTCTCTCGTCTCCCTGTAGAGGTTCCTTCGCAGCCTCACCCATTTTTTGCACGCAAAAAATGTGTGGCAAGCATTATCCTCCTCTCCTGGGCAAAACCGGGGGACCGTGACTTACCAATCTTGTGCAGGTAAGACTGAAAACACCCATGCCCGCTCAAAAGCTGGGTCAGATAGAAGTCAGTCTCACCACGGTCTCACATCCAGGATGAAGCACGCAGTCCAGCTTCCCTTCGTGCAATTGACCCAAGACTGCTGCCAATCGTTGAGCGAGCGCTGCCTCTCCTTGCGGACAACCATCTCCCTCGCATCCTCGTTTCGGCGCAGGTAAATAGCGTGGCGCTCTCTAGCAAGGAGGGCGACAGGTATCACGCCTGCAATAACTCTCACCGATGAATCAGAGACTATTGGATACTAGATGCAATCCTCAGTGCTCCTCTTCTCTGTACCTGTGCCAAGCAATTATGGTATACCTCCTTACTGAGAGCGTCGCCGCATATTTTCGCTCCATACAGTAGCACTGAGCCTACAGCACTCATCAAGAGGCGTCTTCTTGATGGGCTGGGTCCCCCTACATTGGCCATAAGTCGACTCAGAGCCGATACTTCTGAAGCAGCCCTTTCAGCCGTTGCCCTGATTTGCTCAGAGAAACTCATCTTCGAGTCGATCAGTAGCCCCAGATACTTCACCACTGGCTTCGATTCAATTCGCAAGTCTCCAGTACTGATCATCCTTATTCTAAGGATTCTCGTTTTGTCAAGATGACCACTTCGGTTTTCTCCAGTGTTAAACTGTACCCGCCAGTCTCTCACTCGGGGCATTATCATACCTAATCTAAGTTGTGCTTATACAGTTGTGCTTCCAGCGACCAGAGCCGTAACACCATCCGCATAGCCGATCAAGCGCGACTTATCTGGCATCTCCAGTTTCAAAAGCCCGTTATAAGACACGTTTCACAGGTCCGGATAGATCCCTGAGCAACACTCGATGTGACTTTGATCCTTCGTTCGCCTAAGTGTCATGTCGTAGAGCAGGCTTCGGTCCTTCAGGTAGTCCGTCAAAAGTCGCATTAGATATTCTGGAACTTGAAAAGGGTTTTTCAGCGTATCCAGAATGTCCAGCCATCAAGCGGAAGTGAAGGCGTTCCTGACATCAAGTATCACCAACAAGATGATCCATCGCTTGACGCGACTATATTCCTCTACCTTTTGGACCACGCCCACTACCTCTGCAATCGCATCAATGGTGGAGCGTCCTACTCTAAAGCCATACTGCCGAGGAGGTAAGTCCACAGCAGCACAAATCGCGTCAGTGAGTCTCTCCTTGATGAGTTTCTCTAGCATTTTCCTAGCAATGTCTAGCATGCATAACGGGCTGTATGCAGACGGCAATCCGGGATTTCCTCGCCCTTCCTGATCACTACGAGCCTCACCACCTTCCTTCGTACTGGGAAAGTCCTGTCCTGTAGGCAATCGTTGAATGTGCTGAGCAGCAAGTCTGGACAATGGTGATATACAAGCTGCAATACCTCAGCTGGAATGCCATCTGGACCAGGTCAAGCCTTCCCCGGGATCAGTGAAAGGACTGCCTCTTCTAATTCCAGCTGTGTAAAGAGTAGACACTCGACTGCTATTTCACCATGGACAGCGTCAAAGTGGACGGTATATGCGGGGAAGAGCACCCACGCTATCTTGTCCATCTTTCCTACATCATGTATGCAAGCCTTCCGTCAGGGGTCAAGCTTCCGCATAACTAGCTAGTAGCCAAGGCGCCATGAATCTTTGTTCACATTGTCCTCTAGATCTTGCCAGCAGCGAGCCTTGTGGTTGTTAATCAGTTTGCGAAGGCATTTCCTGGGCAACTTATATGCTGCCACTTGGATGCATTCCTCGTCACGGTTCCGTGCCCATTGAGCTTCAGTTGACGACCAGTACTCTGGCTGCTTGCTGTGCCGGGGTTGTTGACGGGGCATAGAAGTGATGGAAGCAGTCGTAATGATGCTGATAGTTCAGTTCACCATATTTTCAGCTGCCAGTTCTTCCGTCCCCTGCGAATCTGCATGCAGCGGGGCACCTGCTGTGAGCACCTTGACGAGCCTCGCGACGCCCATCCTTCCGATGTTCCGCCAAATTGTAGAAAGCCAAATGCATGGACGTCGGAAGACAACATCGCTTATTTCAAGCAGAATGCGCTGATGATCACTGGCTGGGAAGTCGTCTTATAATACTCTCCAATTGTGTATCCTCCATACTAAGGACTCCGAGGCAAATGTCACGTCCGGTATGGTTCCTTCACAGCCGATTGAGTGGAAGGTTGGCGTATTTCTTATGTTTAGTACGAAGAGCGCTGTCCTGGCTGCTATTTCTAGAGTTCGTTTTCCTTGCAGATCTGTTTGCGGCATGCCCCATTCGATTGCTTTAGCGTTGAAGTCTCCCCCAACGAGCAAGTTCCCATCTGCGTTCGAGATAGTGCCCTCCAGAGTATAACGCTTGGCTTAGAAAGGTGATATCGGTTCGTTCGGCGTTAGGTACACACTAAAGAAGGTGGTCCTTGAGCACTGAACTCATACAAAACCATCAGCTCCAAGCTCTCCTCTTGGAAACCACTATTTCGAACCTAGATGGTGGCAGTACCAGTTGCATCAGGATACCATGATGTCGAACTTTTATCATAGTGTTGCTCACTCAGCAGCATGAAGGCGGCTTTCATGTACCTCACAAACTGCTCAAGCAAATTTTGGGCGGTTGAACTGCGGTGTAGGTTTAGTTGAAGGGTGCGAGTCATCGAAGTTATGATTTTGCCTTGGCTAGGGCTTCCTGGAAAATCCGGCATTTTGCTGGTCCCAAGACGTGTCCAAAATCAGGTTTTGGATCAGCATCCTTGCAAAGAATACAGTGTGCCTCCTTCGTACACTCTTTTCTTTTAGGTCCCGTTTCACCGCATTTGTAACATAGGGAACTCCTATCGGGTCCTTTGTATACTTGTGTGGTATGACCATAACCAAGGCATTTGAAACATTGAAGAGGCGTTGCTCTTTGCCGTATCCTACGGACAACTCACCCTATTTGTACTTTGCCCTTGTTCAGGAATTGTTCGGCGTCCATTTCGGTCAAGTCAACTATGGCCATGCGTTGTCCCCTGTTGTTTTCTGGTGTCAGCCTCGCTTTGATCCTTCCCACGCTAGAGAACTCCCTTTTGATGGCCTCTTTTACCTCAGCCAGACCCGTGACCCAGTCAATGTCTCTTATTTCGATCATCATCATCGGCTTGGTTGAAGCTATAGCTGCGCTTTCGCCGAGGACTTTCTGTACTGCGTCGCAGAATGCTTCCTTATTGTCGGCCTATGCTCCAAATTCGACCAGCGTGTGGTCCGACCGCGTTGCTCGGACTGCTTTAATAGCAGTGTTGGTGTCTTCGGGCCTTACGTTTCCCCTGATGTCCTACAGCACCTCCGCGTAGGATCAACCATCTTGGGGTTTTACAAGCAGTGCCTACTTCCGGGGTTTTTGTCGGGGCTTCTGTATCACCTGTTTTGCGTCAGGTCTTTTTTCTTGTTGGGCGTCCGTGCGAACTTTACTCTCTGGCACTTTTTGAAGGGGTTTCTTTAGGGCTTTCTTCGCTCCTTTTGTAAGCACTGTCTGAAACCCGTGATCTGGTGGAGTGATCTGCATGTGGCCTTCAATTTTCGTCCCCAGCGCTCCTTTAGCCTTCTGGTCTTCGTTGGCATTTTAACAGCTCCTCCGATAATGTCCAATGCTGTCTTGGAGTTCCCCTAGTTCAATGAGCCCAATTTTTACTGCTTTGCTGATTTTTGGGGTGTAGCATACAGATTGTATTCTTTTCAGAACATCTCTCGCTTTTCGGAATAGCCTTTCTTCTTCGTATCGCTGGGTGGCAATTGTACTTTGAGACCATTCTTCCGAGAGGTTATTGCTTTCCGTTTCCGAATACAGTACTTCCGCCACATTTTCGACGTTGGGGGTGCAACCACACAACGTCGCTTTATTTGCCTAGTCACTCGTTTCTTTTCCTGCCGTAATCTCCTCGTTGACTTCAGGATGGTTTTTTTATTGTCGGGATTTGCGACCATTGGTCTTTGAACGTACAATTTGTGTGCCGGATTTCATATGTTGACTGCATTTTAACATTTTTCATTGAAACAGTCATTCTAATCATTTTTTGGTCGATGTTCTAAAACCTTTCTTGCTGTATGTTATCTGTTCTCGCATCTTTGACCATTTTTCACAACGTTTAGATATAATTGCTATTTTCCTCCACCTGCAGAGACATTTTTAGTGCGTCTTCTAACGACGATAATAATGCAAATTTCACTGAATCATCATTCAACTAGGTAGATCGTACTTTGTTACCAGTGGCTTTGATCGTTTATGATATTTGGAGATGTGACATCGAAATTTAACTCTGGATAAGTAATGTGCTGATCAACAGTGTGTACAAAGGAATGAGCATGTATTGAAAATGCTGGTAGCAGCTCATTTTTCTATGAGAACGTGGTTTATTTGGTTATGCGTGCAGGTATCTTAGTGCGAGAAGCAGGTGTAGCTTATCATAAGGTTTCTGCCTAACGCGAAGTCTATTAGATTTCTAGTCTATTAGGTTTCTGCCTAACGCGAAGTCTATGAGGTGCTGTCTGTTCGGGCTGATCCCTCGGTATTGACGTTAAAGTCCCATAGAACAATTTTGATGTTATGTGAGGACAGTCCACCTATGGTATGTTCTAAGGTCTTCGTTATTTTTAGTGGGAGCATAGAATGGGGGGCTTCGCTGCCAATTGGCTTCTAGCTTTCGCAAGTGTTTAAAATTATATCATTATATTTATAGATGTATACTTATATATGGGCCATGTGGAAAGAATAGAAGACAATCGGCTACCCAAAAGAACATTGAAGCATACAACACAAGGTATATGGTCAGTGAGGAGACCGAGAACTCATTAGAATGACACGATAGAAGCTGACAGTAGATTCGACTGGCGAATGAAGTTGCAGAACCAGGACTAATGGAGGAGATTAATCATGAAGGCCAAGGTCTAGCTTGAACCGATGTTCCATCGATGATGCAGGTGATATATTTGTATATTAATAGTGCAGTGGGACGGCAATGTCGACGGTGGTAGTCAGTGATTTGCTTCATTTTCGGATGGCGATATGTTTTTATTGAGATTCTGTTGCTATGAATTGTTCGTATCAACGTTCAAAGTTCCAAAAGTTGGTATTTATGCTATTAGCTGTGAGGCGCCTTCAGGCAGGAGGCCCATCCTAAAGCGAGAGTGATTCCCCAGCCCCAATGGTCCCGGCTGCTGTGGGTCTCTTTTATCTTTTAGGAATGCTCGAACATAATGTGCCACATAGTTCCATTTTTCAACCGATCCAAGCATCACCGTGACTGTACTTTCTAGGGTGAGCTCTCCCGTCTTGCTGTAGAGGTCTCGTCGTAGTGTGTCCCTTTCTTTGCATGCAAAAAGTGTGTGGCAAGCATCGCCTTCTACTCCTGGGTAAAATTGACAGTCGTCGGACCGTGACTTACCAATCTGGTGCAGATAAGACTGAAAAAAACCTAAGCGTGCTCAGAAGTTGGGTGAGATAGAAGTTAGTCTTACCATGTCTTTGATTTAGCGATGGTCTCAGATAGGGGATGAGCCACGCAAACCAACTTCTCTTCACGCAATTCACCTAAGACTGTGCCAATCGTTATGTGAGCGCTGTCTCTCTTTGCGGGCAACCGCTTTCAACCATCTAATTGAAGTGCTTTTAGTGCTATATTATGTTGAGTTGTTATCCTGTATTCGGTTCTTTTATATAGTAAAGGATATTTGCGTCATGAGTAAGAGGCTCCCAGATGCGCAAGACGTCAGGATTACCCACTAACATATCCCCTGTCAACCTGAGAACCTAGCCTGGAACCGCCTGGCACATTTTTTCGAGAGAAGCCTCATTTTACTACGCAGTGAGGCACCTTTGGGGGGATCGCTCCTTTAGCAGGCAGGGAAGAATTGCTAGAAAAGTAATCCCTCAACTCCGATGTCCCTGGCTGCTGTGAGGCTTTTTTATCTTTTAGGACTGCCTGAACATAATATGCCACGTGGTTCTTGTACAAAGCTTTAGCTTGTCTTGAAACGTGACGTTTGGGAAGGTGTTCGCATCTTTATGTTATGTTTAGTCGATAAAGCCAGGTGATCTTCATTGAGCTCCAACTGATCGCCAACATAAGATCCCGGCCGGCAGCGTAACAACATATAAACCCTTTAGATGTGGTGCATTCAATGATGTTAGATATAGTTTAATAAAATTGCGGCTGCGCCAAACGGTTTTAAAATATTACGTTTTAATGTAACTATTGAGTTAAGTTACAGGGCAAATCATGCATTTAGCAAATAAATAAGTTGTTCAAGTTTTTAATATGGCCCGTCTAACACATATTTATTCTCTCTCATCTGCCTAATGGTTCTCATAATCTGTATTAAGCTCATATTGTGTCTAGTTTTTATTTTTTTCCCCTCTACCTAACCTACGTTAGGCGTGTATTGGCTAATCTAGTTTTTATGAAGAAGTTGTTGGTTTTATTCAAATGCATTGTTTGTCATCCAATGCGGTGCGATCATAAAAAAATCGGTTTCCTGTTATTTAGTTTTGCATATTTAAGTAGATTTTTAGGTTTCCTAGCGTAATACGAATGCGTGAATTTCAGACATAAAGTAGTATTGTAATCGAAATATGATTTTCAGCGATTTAATGCAGAAGTTGAAGCGGATCTGTGATGTGAGTTTCACCATAATCGTGGATGCATTTTGACGTTGTAGTGGTAATTAATTATTGTACTGCTTGGGATTGCTTACCAAAGATTGCATGATGAGTAACTGAATTAAAAACATAAATGAATAAAAAGTTTATATCGCATACAAAGCAAATAGAAAAAAATTAACACAAACCACGCACAGGTTTTCTAGAAAACTGAAAGTGCATGTGTAAACCAAAAACAGCACGTTGAAACTGTAGTTAAATGAATAAGGAACAAAAGTAAAAACAGGAAAACTTACTAAAAATCGACCGTATTTAATGCAACCGTGCGCATGCACACACACACATAGATTGAAGTTTTACTACTTTTGCATTTTTATGCTTCTTGAATTTTTTACTGCGCTCATGACTGTACTTTTATATTAAATTAACAACAATCGAAACGCAAGTGTAGCAAATACCTTTGTGATAGCCACTGGCAAACATAACTCAGTAAAACTGATACTTAATATAATCCAATGAATAAGATCATACTCGCTTCCTTGTTAAAAATTAAAAACTTTCCGGGGAGTTTATCCTGGTTCCAAGGACTCAGTTGCGATACATGTTTGTATTTCAACGCGATAGAGAAGATAAACTTCCTGTAGAAACTAACACGTATACAAGTCCTCAACGTTTCTATATTTATCAATAACAAGTGATAAAAGTCTGAAATAAACAGAGACAAAGACAACTTCGAGATAAAACAACAAACAATTTATGATTTTTCGAGTTCTGTGAAAAAGAAACAATAAAACATAAGAGACAAACGTGAGACAAGTCTAAATAATATTATACACTATTATATATATTATACAGATTACGATAAGCGTTCTATTACTCGATTTTTTATGATATACATACGAAGTGGATATACAAATAAAAGAGAATAAATAACGAGCAAATATGAATGTAAAATATATCTGCAAGCAAACTTAGTTGTCATACAAAGAGAAACGAGATTCTCAGTAAAGTTCTTAATAAGATTCTACAATTAAAATCAATACTGAAGTAGTGCAAGGAGCACGTTTTGCTTTGGTTAAGAAAATAGGGTTGGAATACGATTGTGCTTAATTTCATTTCACTAGCACATACGAGTAGATATGTCGAAGAAGTATTTGATAATTTCCACCTTCTCTACCAACTAAGAATCGTAGCTAGATCAATCCCCGATGAAACTTAATTTATCCTCCATGATACCAAACGTCCTCATTTCAATGTTTCCTCATGGTTCATTCGTTCATGACTCAATTTTGTATTGGAACAGTATTAATAAATAATCAACAATCATTCGAAATCTGAATCATATAATCATAGATTCATTCTAACGAAATCTCATAAAACCATCGAAGAAGCCACAAACATTGAAGGCGTCACCAACCCTCCCTCGAGATTCTTAGTTGTCTCGGTCATGCTTTAAACAAATGTTAGTAGATAAGTAACATCTACCCCAAATGTTGTATCATCCTCTATCATAGAAACATTGTCGGAAGTAACGAAGAAATAGATTGTATTAGCGAATTGAATCATCAAACAGAAGCCATGAATCGTATAGACTTATTATTGCATACTACCTATGTAACGAAACACTCGAAAAAGACATTTAATCCTTTTTCGAGACATTGTGTATCAATATAAATATAGTTGAAATAGTTAAAATACCAATTGCATCAGCAAATCAGAAATCTAACAGAATCTATAGAGCCATATAAGAAGAATGTTTTTGGAGTGAAACGGAGAAGATATAAAGAAATTATAAACAAGGTGGATATAGTTGAAAATAAAATGCTTATAAAAATTTAGACGAGTGTTTATCGTATTCTTCAATTTACCTTAGCTAATAGTAGTGGGTTTCAAAATAAGAAAAGCAGAAATCTTGCAACACATATTTAAAATTACTTAATATTACTTACATTAAATTTTCAGTCCAGCCTGTTGTAGTGTTTAATTTGTTGATAAAATGTCCGTAAAGGACTGTGCTACGCTGGACGTGGCCTTGCGTGGTGAGGTGTAGGCGAGTCATGTATACGGTAACAAATAATTCTCACAAAACTATTGAAGAACTTTTGCAAACGTTGCATTTACCTAATTATGGAAAATGCAACGAGATCATTTCTAAAACGACACTTGTCTAATCCAGACATAGTGTCCGCAAAATTAGGCTATTTAGGGAAACCGTATCTATGGCGTCGCCCCCGGTCTGTAATCGGTACTCTAAGCGAACGAAACGTGGAATAAAAGTTTAATTAAAAGTGTAAAAAGTGTGTTGTCATTTTTGTTGGTGAAGTAATTTTTTCTTATTCTATGCCATAAATGACTCTAAAACTAGCGCAGGCAGTAAACGCGATCCACGACTTGAATAAAGTGATAATAAAACAGGGTATTGCAAAGCCCAGGCAGAATGATAAGAGAATTCGCCTCTGGCCTCAATTGAATAAACTGGGAGTCAGTTAATTCAAACCCGCGTTGTAAACTTCAATATTAAAAACCATATAAACATCTAAAACATTAATTTGGGGGATCAGGTTAAGCCCAAAAGATCCTCAAATTTATGAATGAGGCTGTTCCAAAACTGACGATAGATACAAGCCATATGGTAGCAATTTGCATATGTATTAGTCGGCCTACTATGGACAAGCTTCCGGTAGCTGTCACCCAACTGCGGCATTAGCAAATGCTTATATTTCGTCATATACACTATTTTCCGAATAAAAAACGTGCCGAACGCATTCCGTGCATGCTATAAATTCACCTTGTATAGCCCATTGTGCTCCTAAACTTTTCAAGACGAGCAAATGAAGCACACGTTTTGCACCTTCGACTGATAGCTCAGCGTTGAGATGTAAACAAATTCCTATAAATTCACTTTAGATGGCGATAAAAACTAAACGGGTATAAGAACTGAAATAATTTTCACTTCACTAGGAGCGCTATTGTGTTCTCCGCGGATCATCTGGATTTCACTGTAGAAATCCGTCTCTAAACCGTACAAAACCTCGAATTTTTGTTGGCACCTCCACAATTCTTCATATAACGCCATGTAAGTTAGCCAGCAAAGTCGGCCTACTAATGGTCATGTGTGTGGTAGTAAGCGCTGCTGCCATATGGCTTGTATCTATCGTCAGTTTTGGGCTGTTCACAATCCGACAGCAGGTCATATCTACTAAATAGCAGCTGCAATTAGAACAAATTTTATTTCCTACGGTACTTACGGAGTAGAGAGAATTAGACTAAAAGTGTGTATGTATGGTAAACAAAAACATGAATTTGCTTGCAGTTTTACCAACACAAAGTAAACTTTAATCCATCTTTTACACGTTTATTTGCCTCTTTTTCATTTTGACAGCTCCTCGATTGCAGGTGCTAGTTAGTATATATGCTCTGCCTAAAGTTAAACTACATCTAGTGAGTGAATGCACTAAAATATAAAATCATAAACGATCTAGTGAGCAAAGTGAATAAACAAACAAGTTGGGTAGACAGACCTATGCTCATGTCAGAAGGGTTTTGTACTCAACTTACAAAATGCAGTAACCAGCAACGAATAAAATCAAGAAACAGGTCAAAGACGATTTTATTGGAGAAAATGTGAAATTCGAGGATCATACATTATTAACAAAGTTGAAAGAGTTTTGACTTCTGAGGTATTTGTTAGAGTTATACCCATAAATATCTCCCTTGATAATTTTTTCAGATTTTTTAGATCACGGGTGTCCATCCGCGAGGGAGGAAAAACATTTTTCATGTATTTCCCCCCCTGTGCCCCCACTGAACCAAAAACGGTCAGTTGAAGAACTGTTTTGAAAAGCTCTCATAGAGAACTTTCAGTTGATACTCATATCGGCTACCTTTCATGAAATTTTTTTCCAGGGGTCACTTCTCTGTACTGTAATCATCGATCCATGGCCTATTTTTTCTAATCCTAGAATGGTTACAAAGCCCTTTTGCTAGGAGCTCTCTCCTGCCTCTTCGACTTGTTTCAATTATATGTACTCATCTTCATGATACCTATCATTCCTGCAATTTTCATGCAAATCCTAGCAAAGCTGTAGTGTCTAAGTCGGTAAAAAGCGCATATGGCTCCATAGCCATATGTTTCCATAGTAATACAGGGCATATTGTTCCATAGTAATACAGCAAAATTCAAATCGCTTTAACTTCGTCAAATACTATTCGATCTTTATGAAACTTTGAAAAAAGATCAATCCTATAAATAGTCATCCGTTTGCAAAATTTTATTGAATTTAAGGGTACCGTTTAGATTTTATTCAAGAAAACATTAAATCGATAAATCATACTATTACTAACAAAGTTGAGTGAATTTCGACTTTTCATGTATTTGTTGTTGTTGTACTCATTAAGGCCTACATTCATGATTTTTTTCATGTATTTCGGATGGAAGGTGTCCAATCGCGAGGGGGGGGGGGGGGGGTACGCGAAAAGTTCGTACATTTTCCCTTCCCCTGCCCCCCTCGGTACTTATACGGCAATTTTGTTTTGAAAAGATCTTATCAAGACCTTTCGAATGACACCCTACTCGACTACCAATGGTGAAACATTTTTTTTGAGGGGTCACCTCCCTATATGGGGAGACCCCCCTTAAACCCCTTTAAAAAATTGTTTACCCTTGAACTTTCAAGAGGTCACCACTTCTGACCTTTCCACAAAGTTTCATGGCTGTAGCCTCTATAGTTTCGGAGAAAAAGTGCTGTGACATACAGACGGACGGACGGACAGACGGACACAGGTCGTGATTGCAATAGGGTTTTGTATTTTAGTACAAAACCCTAAAAATGTTCTGGCCTTCATTAAGAAAGAAGGAAAATATCGAGAGAAGTGATGGCAGAAGAAATCCCATAATTGCAACACGAGATCCAAGTCTGAGATGGTCAAATAGCCCGACTGGTTGAAGCACTTCAACAATTAAGATTCGAACGTGAAAATAACGCAAGAGCAATGGCAAGCAACGACGCTAGAGTACGGGAAAACATTCTTAAGGAAATAAGACACATGTCGAATTTCAGGGGCACGTCCGAGACAACAATCAACAGCTTCATTGCAAGCACGGACAAGAATGATTTTTTACGAGAAAATTCAGGGAGAAGAAGCGAAACAAGGAATCATCAACACGATAAGAACAGACGATTGGGAAGATATAAAAAAGGCACTGAAACATCTCTACAGACCAGACACGGAACCAGCGGAGATATATCAGCAAATTTGCACTCCGAAGAAAAATAATGTAAGTGATCTAGTTTTACATCTACAAAAAATAAAAATTAAACCAGATGTGTTGATTTAACTAGCGTAAATTCTCTTCTCATTAAAACTGTAACAGAAATGTCTCAAGGTGTTTTATGCGAAAAAATTTATTGACGACTAGATATTAAAAAAATACTAGAAATACATACCAGCATGCCATGTTGACGGGGACACACGTAGAAAAACTGCTCTGTGGAAAAGATTAAACTTTGAATTCGAAGGACCTTGTTAATATCTTAAACTGTGACATTCCTTGAGTGCGGTGTAAATTCAATATCTACTAAGTAAAATGAAGTACGGTTTGTGTGGTTCAAAAGTTGAAAGAAACGATTTAAAAATTCTGTGCAATTACTGTGAAGATTACTGCCATGCAAAATGTGCTAATTTGGAAAAAAGAGAAATTGACAATAGAAACAAACGAGTTTTTATTAACGATTCTCTTACTGTCTACAATCGGAAGCTGTTAAACAAAGCAAATGAGCTTAAATGAAGCAACAAATGTAGCTTTGTTTGGGTAAGAGACGCAACCGTGCTGGTCAGGAAAAGAGAGGGCGAAAAAGTTATCAAAATAATTTCTCATGAGGATTTTCTTAAGCTGGATGATGTAATTACTTAATTAACCTAAATTATTCTAATGATTAACGATAATTATAATTGTAATACTACTAATAATCCTCATGATAATCTTAGTTTTATCAATAGTTCTTTCCTAAAATTTCAAATAATTCAATTTGTTTATGTTTAGAACATTTATCTGACAAACAATATTCAGGTTTTTCTGCTATTCACCAAAATATTCGTAGTATGAGAACGAACTTCGGTGCTTTTTCCGCTCATCTAGCATCTCTGGATTATTTGCCAGATCTCATTTTTCTCATTTCGCGACCTGTCTGTCCGTCTGTCCGTGTTGTTTCTGAAATCTGGATTTACGACAATGAAATTTCTTCATTTAAAATTCCAAACTTTATATTTAAAGCGGCCTATAATAATTTGTATTCTGCAGGTGGTGTCGGGTTATTTTTTAGAAACAGTTTGGAAAAAGTAGAACTAAAAAAGTTTAACATGAATAGTGCCGACATAATAAGCATTAGTTGCAGAATTTGTTATATTCAGTACAGTTTCACTTGCGTTTATAAATTACATAAATGCACTGTAAGTGTTTTTATAGATAAATTCTCGTCATATTTGGAAAATCAAAAAAGTAAAAACACAATACTCTTGGGTGATTTCAATATTAATATTTTATCTGAGTCTCAAGATGTAGATAATTTTCTATCAGCGGTGTCATCGTTTGGATTTGATACTGCGCTTTCAGAACCCACCCGACTTAACGCCTGCATAGACCCTATATTTATTAGGCTTAATAGAAATAATCGCATAGGTTTTAAAACCGCGGCACTTGATTTAAAATTAAGTGATCACAGTCTAACTTGCATCCAATTAAAAAATAGAGTATCTAGAATGAAAGATCTTAATGATTGTGTTTATAACAAAACTGATTTTGTCTATCTGAAGACTAATCTTCATTTTGAAATGTGGGAGGATGTTTATTCAGCGCATGACCCCTGTGTCACTTTTGCCATTTTTCTCAAAAAGTTGCAAAAATATATATCTAATTGCAATAGAACTTTCAATAGCCGTAATAAGCGTCTCAAGAAATGGATGACTGTATCTCTTTTGAGAAAAATTAAAAAGAAAAAACAACTATGTGCCCGTGTCAAAAGACATCCTCATAATCATAGGCTTAGAGAATACTACAGTAAAATATGTCTAGAACTTAAAAGAGATATTCCACTTTGTAGAGACAACTACTTTCAAAACAGATTGGTTGAAAATGCTGGCAACTTGAAAAAAGAATGGTGTATTGTTCATGAAATTTTAAACAGAAATAATGCTGATATGGATATTGTTATAAATAATAATAACTTAACTGTATCTGATAATTTGAAAGTTGCTAACTTATTTAATGATTTCTTTTCAAATGCAAGTGTTTATCAAGATTCAACAATCAATAATTCTATAAACCAATTTGATAGTTCGTTAGTTTCAAGTAATAGAATATCAGAAAGTTTTTTCTTTGAGCCTTTCACAGCCTTGGAAATTCATAAAATTATTAAGTCTCTTAAAATATCTAATTCAAGTTCTTCTGATAATGTGTCCAGCTCCATGTTAAAAAATATTTCATTTCACGTTTCAGATGTATTATGCTTTATCTTCAACTTATGTGTGCAGTCTGGAGTTTTCCCTGAATCTAAGAAGACAGCAGTAGTAATACCGCTTCACAAAAAGGGAGATACTACTTCATTAAACAATTATCGCCCCATTTCTCTGTTATCGACTTTTTCTAAGATTTTCGAGAAAAGTATAAAATCCAGAATGCTTTCGTTTTCAGATAGAAATCATTTCTTTAGTGATTTCCAATTTGGATTCAGAAGTAGTAGATCTACCGAAAAGTCAAAGTCAAAAACGCTTTATTTAATACTAATCGTTATAAATTTTAAAAGAATATAAAGCAAATTCCAAACAATAACAATCAAAAAACTTAATGGCCCAAATGGCTCTCTAAATTTGTACGTTATCGTTAACTCATATCATCAAAAAAAAAAAAAAAACTATAGCAAATTCAATTAATTACGATTATTACATATTTTTAAAATTTAATTGGAAAAAGGAGAAAAAACCAACCAACACTATCCTAAAATTATTTAGAATCAAAACACAACAGTGAAACGTTGATCCTACACCTAATATGTTGTAACTTATTTCTAATAAAATACAATCAAAAAATTTAACTTATACTAAAAAAATCAATAACAATGTTCCTAACCTAAGTGTTTAATCTTATCTCTAACGGAATATAGTAAACATTACATATACCTAACCTATACCTTATTTTTAACAAAAATAAACAACAACACTAAATGTAGCAATAATGAGCTGAAACTCAAAAACTAAATAACGAAGAACACCAAAACTGAAAATAAACACGAATAATTTAGACATTGTCATTCAGCCACCAATACCTAGATTGCCCCGTCTCAACTCGATCAGCTTCAACGAATCTAGCAAATGAGTATCTCCATTGAAACCGTTGGTCTCGTGAGCTCAAATTAGGAGGATATTTTATCTTCTTATTGGTGGCCCGTCGATATATGTGATATATGACTGGGACGCCGTCAGAATCAAAAACATATCGATTCATGTCCAAATACACGAATGCTTCTGGAGGAATGAAGCCAGTAGCGAGGCAAATCGCAATATACCCGTCTGTAGGGTGGAACGGCTGTGAAATCCAAGGGTTTTCACTCACAGTCACAGATCTTGCGATATGATTCCGAAGAAGTTTCAATATGAAGATATCGACCCTCGTCACTTCAGCAGTTTGATAAATTCTTCTACTCGATATATAATGTTTCCAATCCGTCTCAGGCTTTCTTTACGAACCAGTACATGCACGAAGACATTTCCTTTCGAAAACTCTTAATTTTTCCATAGTACTAGCGCTCTGGTTGTACCAGATCTGACATCCATATGTCAAAACTGGTCTAACCAGTGTCTTGTAACAGATAATTTTGACCTTTTGATCAATGTATCTGGAATGAAAGAGCTTTCGAAGGGCCATGACTACTTTTAGTGCCTTACTGAGCATGATTTTCACATGTTCAGTATAGTACAGATACTGATCGAGATAAACACCGAGGTATCGAACACAGGATTTATGTGGAACCCGTTCAAGACTACCCTAACCAGCCATGATGTGGAAATCTTTCCAATTACGTTTCAGCTCTTGACTGACCCCCTGCAGCGTTGTCCGAAACAAGATTGTTTCACACTTCTGCGCATTGATTTTCATTCGCCAATTGTCAGTGTACAGCTGTACATCATTGAACATTTTTTGGAGATTGCTCTGAACTATTGTAGCTTTTCGGTCTGCCGTATAGATGATCAGATCATCAGCAAACGCTACCAATGATCGCGTTGGCGAGACGTTAAAATCAAAGCCGTTCAATAGCTTGCGAATGAAGATTGAAAAGAGCAGAGGCGCAGTAACTAGATCTACCGAAGATGCACTTTTAAAATTAACCGGTGAAATATACAATAGCTTAAATGTATCAGAATTTCCAGCGTGTCTATTCATTGACATCACTAAAGCTTTTGACATGGTAGATCATACTTTACTCTTAAGTAAACTTTTCAAAGCAGGCTTTAGAGGATATATTTATGACTGATTTGTTTCCTATTTAAAAAACAGAAAGCAAATAGTTAGAATCAAGCGGAGCTTTAGCTCTGACAAGTATATTAATGTAGGCGTTCCTCAAGGTTCTGTGTTGGGTCCAATTCTGTTTTTAATATATATTAATTTCCTATTTATTCAGCCTTTTAAAGGTAAAATCACTGCCTTTGCAGATGATACTGCCTTTACGTACTCTAGTAATAGCTTGATTGACCTTTTTTCAGATGTTAACTATGATCTAGACATTTTAAGAAGGTTGTTCAGTAAACATAAACTTTTAATAAGTAACAAAACAAAGTTTATGGCGTTTAATATTAAAGGTCCGGTATGCAATAACTTCCCACTAATTTACCATTCGCCGAGTTGTCATTTTAGGTGTAGGATCAAAGTTTCACTGTTGTGTTTTGATTATAAATAATTTTAGAATAGTGTTGGTTGGTTTTTTCTCCTTTTTCCAATTAAATTTAAAAAATATGTAATAATCTTCATTGATTTGAATTTGCTATAGATTTTTTTTTTTAATGTGAAATGATAACGTACAAATTTAGAGAGCCATTTGGGCCATTAAGTTTTTTATTGTTATTGTTTGGAATTTGCTTTATATTCTTTTAAAATTTATGACGATTAGTATTAAATAAAGCGCTTTTGATTGATTGATTGAACTGTCAGTGATGCTGCATTTAATAAAAATGTTAACTGTAGCGAGAATTGCTTTGAAATTGAAAACGTTGACAGTTTTAAATACTTAGGTATTATATTAGACCATAAGCTTAGTTGGCCCAACCACACACTTCATCTTAAGCATTATTCAAATAAAGTAGTGAGACAAATTTACCATTTAAGTCCCTACTGCAATCAGGCTATCTTAAGAGTAGTTTATGATAGCTTGCTTAAGTCATAATTGCAATATGGTTTATCATGCTGGGATGGAGCATATTCTAACAAAATAGATCCTTTAATTATAAAGCAAAAGCATGCAATTAGAATAATATGTAAATTCAATCGAAAGACTTCAAGTTTTGATCTGTTCAAATCACTAAACATTCTCCCATTGCGGCACTTGTACTGCTACAAAGTCCTCAAAATATTTTTTGAAAAGTCTGGATACTATTCTGTAAGATATAATGAGAACTACAACTTAAGAATGAATACTGCAACTTTTGCAAATGTTCCTACTATTTCGAAAACACACTTCTCACGCTTTTACCATGTCACGGCACCTCGTTTGTATAACATGTTACCAGAGTAGCTCAGATGCGAAAGAACGAAAGGAGTTTTTCTTGATAATGTTAAGCATTGGCTTTTCTTTTTTGATTTCTCTTCCATAAATAATGTATTTTATCCCGCGGTCTAGCTTGAATATTGTTGAATATTGCATTAAACTTCCTTTTTTCCTTAATTTCATCGCATTACTTTTGTGCTTTTGTATTGAATTTTAAATTTTTTTTTGAATTTAATTTAGTTGATTTTCCCCGTCGATAATCTACACATAATTTAAATTAAATGACAATTACACTCGCCTCTTGTCAACTAGACAACAGAGTGTTCTCAACTATTTCATAAATATATAGTATTTAGTTGTATTACTGTAATTAATGTTTAAGTATTTATGGAATAAAGTGAAGATAATAATAATAAATAATGAAAGAGAGGAGGTGTGAAGATTTTTGCTTTAGGCCTGAATTTAAAGTGAAACAAATGTCTGATGAAAGAAAGCTTTCTAAATTTAATACAAACACTCTCTGAGCCTATTATGACCGTAAAAACCAAAAACTCGACAACAGACAAACTAAGTACAAGCCAAATTTCGAAAATATCCATAACAATAATTAAAACGAAAACAGACAACGAACTTACAACAGTAATTACGATGAAAACGGACAAAACTATAAAAATTATTACAAGTCTACGAATTCCAAGCAAACTACCAATATAAAAATAATTTTAGAAATTCAAGCGGTCAAAATAAGGGAACGAAAATTTCCAACACTAATAATAATGGTACGAGTAATCAAAGTTCTGGGCGGAAAAGATTTAAAAATCCGCAAAATAATTCATCTTGTATTGGGCAAGATTCTCGCCAAGTTCAAGGTTATTTAGAACCAATGGAAAAAGATAACATTCAAAAATTCAAAAGAATAACCAATGGTCATTTATTTATTTATTTATTTATTTAGAATCCATTTTAACAGGTAAAATGCCCAATTACAAAAATAGCAAAGACAATATAGATAAAATAGACAAAAATATTTAAGATAATTAAGCAATTAATCATAAATTATAACAATTAATGTAGTTTGTTTCTAAGTAAATGCTTAAATGCTTTTAAAGATTGAGGGAAAGTACCAAGTTCTAATTGATTGTGCACGCGAGGCAAACGAATCATGGCAGAATGAAAATGGGTTTCAGTACGCGCAAATTGGATGTGAAGATTGGAGGAGCGCAGAGGCCTGCCGGGGCTCCTCCAACTTATTTGATTTACCAAGTTAGGGGTATCAATCAGGCGGTGGTGGAGTTTAAATAAAAGTCATTCATCAAGGAAAGTCCTACGTGCTTTTAATGAAGGAAGATGTAAATAAGTGAGTCGGTCTTCATAGGGAACATAGGGAATCTTGTACTTATAAAAAAGACAGCGGGTGAAGTTTCTTTGGACATATTCTATGTCAGCAATAAGGTATTCAAAGTGTGGGGACCAAACTTGAGAGCTATACTCTAAAATACTTCTAACTAGAGTATTATAAAGCTGGACAGCGGAGAATATATCTTGGAAAATAAAAGTATGCCGCAGTACAAAACCTGTGACTCGAGAAGCTCTGGTTTTAATGCTTGCAATGTGCATATCAAATTTGAGTTTGGGATCAAAAATTATACCGAGATCCTTAATTTTTAGAACAGTTGAAAGAGATTCGCTTCCAATTGAATAGATAAATTTAATTTGCACTGGTTTAAGGGAATACGACATAACATGACATTTAGATATGTTCAGTTCAAGATTGTTAATGCTACATCAATTTTCCAGGATAGACAAATCATTCTGCAATTGAGAACAATCCTCTACGTGACCGATAGCCCTATATAGTTTCAAATCATCTGCGAATAGAAGGGATTTTGAGTTTAAAGCAGCAGGTAAATCATTGATAAAAAGTATAAATAGGAGAGGGCCAAGGATTGCGCCTTGTGGGACACCTGACGTAGAGTAAAAGGTTGAAGATAATGAACAGATTACACGAACACAACAAGAACGATATGTTAGATAAGAATTTATCCAAGCCAACATCGGAGCAGGAAATCCATAGTGCTGCAACCTTAGTAGTAAAATAGAATGATCAACTCGATCAAATGTTTTGCGAAAATCAGTATAAATGACATCCATTTGCATTTGGTTATCTAGAACACAAGAAATCGAATGAGATATTTCGAGTAAATTAGTAGTAGTAGACCGATTAGGAAGAAATCCATGTTGCTCGGCAGCAAAAGTTTGCGATAGAGATGATGCTAATTTATTGTGAACGTGGCGCTCCAACAATTTAGAGAAGCAGGAGAGGATAGATATAGGACGGTAGTTGGAAATATTACAAGGGTCACCATTCTTCAGAATTGGAACAATATGTGCAAGTTTCCATATTTGAGGGAAAGTTCCATTGGCTAAACTTATATTAAACAGAATTCGAAAGGGAGTAGATATAGAAGTAATGAGTGACTTTACAAATATAGCGGGAATGCCATCGAGCGGGAATGCTTCCATCTAACTTGCTGATGAGTAGCTCAATGTCATAGGGAGTGGTTTCAAAATCAATAGCTAATGTCGAATAAGAGAATTGAGGGCAATAGTTTGTAGGTGAGGACGAGGCACTAAAAGATTCAGAGAAAAATTTGGCAAAAAGATCTGAAATAGCAGAAGGCCCATTAGCCTCCAAGCTGTTCCAATGTGCTGAATCTGGAATACGAGAGGAAGTGTTCAAATAACGAATGAAAGACCAAAAAGGTTTTGTTTGGTTAGACAACAGAGATTGTTCTATGGAGAGATAATAATCACGCATGGCTGCTTTAATGTGACATTTAGCAAGAGTACGAAGTCTTTGATAATCTGTACAAGCTGCAGGACACCCAGTACGTTTGAAGTCTCGATGAGCTCGATCCTTACTTTTTAAGAAGGGTCAAACCATCGGCGTTCAACCATGGTGCGTCATTACTTTTTAATGTGTGAACTATTGGTGTATGTTGGCTGATCAGCGTATTCAAATACATGTAGAATTTAGAAACAGCATCATCGCAAGATACACTAGCAAAGAAGGAGTCCCAATCAGTCGATTGGAGATTGTTCGCAATAATTGCAAAGTTTGATCTACGGAAATTATACCTTGAAGGCTGTTCAGTCTTCTTACGCCTCATGTTACACAGTTTAACATCAATACTTAATGGTGGATGGTTGAGATCGGATGCAACATAAGCAAATTCAGGATGTTTTAAGTCCAAAATAGTAGTTTGATTGTTTGAACAGTTTGATAAAACCAGATCAAGAATGCGGTCGTTAACGTTTGTGATGTTATTTACTTGATTTAGTGAGCAAAGTGAGAGGAAAGAAGAAAAAAATTTCAGAGAGACGGTTGGTTGACTCGATATATGGGCAAGAAGATAGATTCCAAGATAAAGAAGGAGCATTAAAATCACCACATAGAAGAATAATATCTGAAGGGTATTTAGCGTTTATGTAGATAGAAAGTTCGTCGAGAAATTTAACGTAAGTGGAAAGAGAACACTGACAAGGCACATAAATTGACGACACCAAAAGATGAATATTGGATGAAAAGGTTACCCTAACAAGTACACATTCAACAGGAGAAGTTGGATTGTAATCCGTACAAGAAAGACAACCAAGGGACTTTGTGACACCCACAAGTACACCACCACCGATTGATTTCCCAAATGAATCAATTGTTCGATCGTATCGAAAAATATTATGAAAGGTAGATAAGTCCTTGTTAAGAATAGTATCATTCAGCCATGTTTCACTTATACATATAATGTCGTCATTAGCTAATGTGGTGGAAATTAGGAAATTCTGCAACTTGGTTCTAAGCCCTCTTACATTTTGATAATAAATTTTTAGAGAAGAATCACTAGAGTTGGTTTGGTTGGGAGCGACGGAGATTTGATTTAGGGCGTTGCTTCGGAAAAAACTTTTTGACTTATGTTCCTTTGGGCCAGAAGTCTGGATCAAGTATCAAACGAAGATCAGCAGGAACAGAAATTTTAAAAGATGCAATGATTTTGTTCGGTAAATTATCCTTGGTTAGCTTTGTAACACCAAATATAGGAGGAGTAAATCCTAATTTTCTGAGAATGTAGTTACTTACATCGTCTTTTGATGTTCTGTAGGAAAGCCTGGAGATAAAAAGCTGAATAGGCGGCGAAACAACTTCTAATTCTGAAATTCTCATAGATGGTAGGCTAGCAGAATTTATCATAGTTGGTAGGCTAGCAGGATTATCAGTAGGTGCAGTTGTCATAGCTGAAGTTATTACCGATGAAGGAAGATGTATATTGTTGATCCTGGAAGATACGGGAGAGGTGTAGTGACTGACCTTTGATTTTTTAGGAACAACTCCCTTGCAAGTATCAACGGCAGTAATTTCAATTAACGTAGCCTCAGCCGGAATAGAGGGTTCAGGTTGGCTGGTCACATTGTTGATTCCTTTGCTTGCATCCAACATTGAAATATCAAGTCGGTTACGAATGTCAAGCAGCACTTCAGACTGCTCTTTTAATAGGCGAATTGTGTCAGCGCTAGTCATTTCACGGCAATAATCACACCGAAAAGTTATGTTTTTCGCAAATTTTGCGCGGATTTCATAAAATGAAGCAGGAATAGATAAACACTTCAGGTGGAATGATTTAGCGCAAAAGCCATCACATTCAATGAGTTTAGCCCTAGCTGACTCCGGTTCTTTGCAAATAACGCACTTAGTGTCATAGAGGGGAGAGCTTCCAGCCATTATTCAAGTTCAAACATAAAATATGAAATAACGTCGCAAAGCAATAAAAATCCAAAATGTTAAATTGATCTTGGTCTGTAACCACACTATTATGTATGTTCTTAACTTAACTTTTCACTTAACTATTGCACACAAAGCAAAAAAGCTTTAAAATATAAAATTCACAAATGCAGCTTACATCAATCAAATCGTTCACAGATTTGGGTTTGCGCATTAACAACTGCCAAAGAACATTTCTTGAAACTCGACAGCGAAGCAAAACTAGTAGGGCAACAAATCAATGAAAATAAAACGAAGCTCATGACGCAGTCGAGGAAAAATACCTCAAATACACAAAATATCGCACTTGGCGAAAACAGTATCGAGAATGTTAGCGAATTTGTGTATTTAGGCGCCAAAATAACGAAAATGGGCAATTAAAGAGACGAAATGCGCTGAAGAATACAGCTCACAAATAAAATATTTTATTCACTATTGACTATCTTGAAGACCAGCTGCATACACTGGAAGACAAAGCTCCAAGTATACAAATCTGTGGTAAGACCTGTGTTATGCTATGGGTGTGAAACATGGACCCTAACCCAAGCATCCGCAATTATATTGAACGCTTTTGAGCGACGGGTCCTGAGGCGAATAATCGGAACGAAGCTTGACGGGGATCAATGGCGAATTCAATACAACAACAAACACATTTTTGACGAGCCGGAGGTCTCAAGGATTGTAAGACTGTGGACGCTGCAATGGGCTGGACACATGAATCGTATGGATGAACAACGGATACCCAAGAAGGTATTCGTTTGGAGAACTGAAGGCCGGAGGCCAGTGGGGAAACCGAGGAAACGCTGGTCTGACGCGGTCAACGGACCGAAACAGTTGGAGGCGCTGTTTGCAGGAAGCGAAGGCCCCGAAAGGGGCTGTAGTGCTAAGAAGAAGAAGTGGAAGAACCAATGCGAGAAATCAGCCAGAAGAATATTTAGAAGCGGGCTCGAATCAATGTCCAGAAATTAAATATGCGGATAATAATGAAAATTTTTTTTATTAATCAGCCTCGAATAATTTACCTCTTATTAATATTACTCTCAAAAATTATCAATTTACGGCATTGGTGGATACGGGATCCTCATTTAGTCTCATTGATGACTCCATTAAAATTTTTCGCAAAACTGAAATCAACCCAGTTACATTTTCCACGATTAAAGGAAAAGAAATTTTTGAATATGAAGTCCACACCCCAGTACCTACTAAGGTTAAGACTTCCCATAAAGCTATGATCAGGTGGAAAGTAAAAACTTTAAACAAAAGAAAATAGGGGTTTATAATTGGAGCAGATATCCTTAATAGCTTAGGAATAATTATTCATTTCGAAGAAAGGACGATCACCCTAAATGGTCAATCGATTAGGTTTTTAAACACTCCCTACACATTTCATGAAGTTGCTCATTTAGAAGCATCAAGTTCTGACTTCTTAAACAGACTTAAGTTAGAAGATTTAAATTCTGAAGAAAACAGAGAACTATTTAAGTTCTCAAACGATTTGAAACTATATTTTTTAAAGAAGGTGATAAACTAACAAGTAACCCGACAATTGAACACGAAATTAAAACCATTATAGGCAAGCAGATAAATGCAAAATGATATATGTATCCCCAAAACATGAAGTTTGCAAACAAATCGCAGAGATGGAAAGTCAAGGCATTATCCAAAGAAGCAATTCAAGATATTCCTTTCCTTTGATAGTTGTTCCCAAGAAAACTAGTTCTGGTACAAGAAATATCGAACCTTCATAGACTATCGTAGACTGAATGAAATCACAGTTGACTGACTATCACCAAATATTGGTCCGCAAAGAAGATCGTCATAAAACTGCGATCGTCACACCACATGGTCTATATGAGTTTGTTAGGATGCCGCTCGGACTGAAAAAATGCTACGGTAAACTTTCAGCGCTTAATGAATGCTATCCCCTAGGATTTTATTAACAAATGCTGTGTAGTATATCTTGACGATGTGTTTATATTCAGCACATCACTTGAAGAGCATATCGAATCATGAACACAAATATTCAAAGTCTTAGAAAAACATAAGTTAAATGTTCAAATTGACAAATGTTCATTTATGCAAAAGGAAACTTCCTTTTTAGGTTACGTGGTTACTTAAAACGGCTTAAAACTAAATCTGGAAAAAGTTCAATTAATACAAAAACTTGAACTTCCAAAAACAGAAAAAGCACTTAAAAGCTTGTTAGGAGCCACAGAGTATTACCGCAAATTCATCAGAGATTATGCGAAGGTTGCACAACCCCTAACAAAATACCTAAAGAAAAATTCGAAAATCAATACCAAAGTTCCAAATTACATAGAAGCGTTTGAGAAATTGAAAGCACTTATTAATACAAATCTGTTCTTCGTTTTCCCGAGTTCGATAAACAATTTAAATTAACAACAGATGCGTCTAACTACGTCTTAGGTGCAGTATTGTCGCTAAACGGACATCCTGTGTGTTTCGCATCACGAACACTGAATAACCATGGACAAAACTATTCAGCAACTTACAAGGAATTCCTTGCAATTATGTGGTCCGTTAATTTTTTTAGGCCCTACTTATATGGAAATAAATTCGTGATCTATACGGACCCTCAGCCAATAAAATTTTTACAAGCCAAGTATAAAGGCAAGGATCTATCACCACGTCATCAACGCTGGCTGTTGAAACTAGGTGAATATCAATTTGATATTGAGTATTTAAAAGGAAAGGAAAATAGAGTAGCCGATTTCCTTAGTAGGATAAAACATCAGCAATCCGAAAAAGAAGATTCTCAAATAGATAGCCGCAAAGCCAATTCGAATTCTCATCTAAGTATTTGGAATATGGAAAATGAGGAATGTTCAGATCTGGCCACGATTCACTCTACAAGAGATGAATTACTAGATCACATCCCAATAAAAGAGGAAATTGTCAAGAAATGTAAAACGTAATTTGTCCTTACAAATAATAAAACCATGGAATTTGAAATCATCCATGGTAAACGAATAATATATATATATATATATATATATATATATATATATATATATATATATATATATATATATATATATATATATATATATATACATATATATATCCGAACATGATTTTCAAAATTTTAATCATATTCTTAAAACTTATTAACCGACTTCCAAAAGAAAGAAGGTTATAATTCATCGCGTATATTTTTTTTTGCTTTTTTTTGTATGTTGACGCATAACTTTTAAACGGAGATAGATAGAAGAGTCCTGTTTTTGGCAAGTGATACGTCTTTCTTTCAGTTAGGTCCCATTTAAAGGATAAGAAATTCAAGTAACGTTAAAGGACTTTTACCGTTAAAACTAAAAAAATTCCGACTTTCATCCGGATTTTTCAGCATAACTGATCGACGCGCGTAAGGATTTTGATTGTAGAAGTTTCAAACGAAGGACAACATATTGATCTAAAATGTATCGGAACAGAATTGAAATCCCTTTAAGGAGTCTGTAGATATTAACAGTTAAATATGATACATTGATGTCGAGATATTAAATTTAAATGATATTTCTTACGAAAAGTGCTAATTAGTTGGCACTCTGCAAGGATTTGTTAGAGATACCGGGTCCTTTGGTGAGGGATGATATAAATGATTAGTATCCTTAATTTTCTGCATAAACGGTATAATTTAGTCCATCATTTCTATCGGAAATAACCAATAAATTAATTTTAAATGTGGCATAAATACAATTCAACATTAGTGAAAGGGAACCTTTCACGATGCTTTTCTCTTCTGCATTCATTCTTTGCTTACCAATGAGCTTGGTATAGGATCATTCTTACATCCTTGGACGTAAACGTTACATAAAGGATTATAAAATTCCCAGAAGCAATAATAAGGATTGAGTGATTGCAAATTATAGAGTTGACTTGTTACTTTCCAGTTAATATTACTCGTATATGTACATTACAATATATGCCCAGAAATCTAAAATTAGTGGTTTCCTTACTAAAAACCGGCGAGAATCGCAACCTAAAAAGAGATACGTTTCCTGCTATACTTGATCATAACTGTACAGATGAAGATGAAAATGTATAGCCGAGTTTTCATTGAACTATATGGTATGATTTCAATGAAACTTTCATGAAAATTAGGCGCCATAATTAACTGAAAACGAAGGCGATGGGTATCGAATAAACGTGATCGAACGATGCGGTTAAGAAGGATATTTTTAAGTAAATTTCATGAGATTGATTGTGAAGTGAACTTTATTTTTACATATACAAATACATATGTCTATACATATGTATATATATATATATATATATATATATATATATATATATATATATATATATATGTATGTGTATATATATATATATATATATAAATACATATATATATATATATATATATATATATATATATATATATGTATGTGTATATATATATATATAAATACATATATATATATATATATATATATATATATATATATCTATATATACATATATATATATATATATCTATATATACATATATGTCTATATATATATATATATATATATATATATATATATATATATATATATATATATATATATATATATATCTTTGTATGTATGTATGCATGCATATGCATATATATATATGTGTGTATATATATATATATATATATATATATATATATATATATATATATATATATATATATATGCATTTATGGATATGTATTTATAGATATGTATATATATATATATATATATATATATATATATATATATATATATATGTATATACACACATATATGTATATATAGATATATATATATATATATATATATATATATATATATATATATATATAAATATATATATATATATATATATATATATATATATATATATATATATATATATATATATATATATATATATATATATATATATAGGTTTTTAACTAATTGAGTTTTAATTAATGGTTATCCTTTGGATACACTAACGGGAGTCTCCCCGAAGCGTGTTTAAGATCCCTTGTTTAAGGGCTTGTCGGGATCTCCAAAGAAAAAACTAGCACTCGATTTGTTATTTGTGCGGTTTTATTTTTATTTTTTTTTTATACCAAACTAAGTCCGTGCGATTTGGCCGTAAACTTCGTTTTACGCGATCTCTATAATGCACTTCTAATAGTTCGTATTAAAGGACGCGTATAGAAACTTTGTTTCACGTTTTTCGCGAAAAACCTTTCTTTCGTTGAGTCCGTTTACCGACTGCGCCAGTTAGGTATGAGCTTAAGCCGACGTCCAAAAAAAAATAAAACGCGAATAGTTTTTGTATAATTGAAACGTCTTGATTGTAAGAACCTGAACTTAAGACCGCTTAAAAATACTGTCAACTGTTCCCATGATACGTCGGGATACAAAGGAACGTTTCTTATCTTCTAAAGAGAAGCCAATGTAGTCAAAACAATAATATTCGAACGGATGCATAGGATTTTAATTAAAATCTCTTCATAACATTCCCATGAATCCACTCGTGCGAATTTTGATTAAACTTATTGTTTACGTTATATACTTGGGTGGCATCTTGGGATGCACAAGTGCAGTGGCTCTGACGTCACTCCTCCCCGGTAAGATTCGAATTTCCCCTGGAATTCGCTATTTTTGGAATAATTTCATTACTTATCAATGTCAAAATTTTTACTTTACTTTTATTTTAATGATTTTTCTGTAAATTAATATGCATACAATGACTACAGCAATTGCAAATAAAAGCCAAAATATGATGTCATATATCAAATGGTAAGTTGTTTTAAAATGTAAAAGTTCTAGTTTTTCCAGGTTTTCTGTGAAATTTAATTTGATGTCTTCAAATGATAATTTATTTACTTTAATTGGCTCCACACTTGTTTTGGGGATTATAATTCTTTGTACAAATTCTGTTTTTACACTTGAAAATTCCATACTTTGAATATTAATTTTACAATTATTGAAATTTATCAGGTAGTTTTTATTTAACATAATTTTTCGTTCATCACATGAGGATGTTAGGGTACAATTATTCTTCTTCTATTTGTTGTATATTCTGTTCTTTATTTATTACAAATTTACATGACGTGAAAGTGTTACAATAATAATATCTTTGCATTGATTTTATTTCCAAATTGGGGTCATATCTATATGTTTTGTTATTAAATTTAACCACTTTTCGATTTTCCTCTAATAATTCCACATAATTGCTATTGGGGATAGGGTAAAATAGAATGAGGGTAGTAGTTACTCTATTATTAGGAATTTTTATAATTAGTATAATATTGTTGTTATTGAAGTTTGCCAATCCAAGTTTTATTTGGGATAGTTTATAGAAGTCGATAGAGTATTCCTTAATTTCCTCATTTGTAAGTACATTGTCAACCATAATTCCAAGTCTTGCTGAAGCAATATTATTTTGTATATGAAGTATATGATCCTGTAATACATTTAACTGAGTAACTAGACCAATATGGGTAATTTCTGCTCTAATATTCTTTATTTCGGATTCCATTTCTTCTGTCAGGTTAGCTATTTTCTTTTGATTTTCATTGATTGCGTTTTGAAGTGTTTCTATAGATTTATTGAAATGTTGGTTTATCCGAATTTGACTGTTCAGTTGATTAACTATATTATTTTGATTTTCCTGCATTTCTGTAAAATATGTTTCAATTTCTTCTTTATCATCTGAATCTAAGGTACCAAACAGGTATTTATAGGCTTTTCCTACGAAATTAAATAAACCTCTTCTTTCTCTGTGGGGTAAAAGTGTTGAAATTTTGTATCTTTTGTTATAATGGGTTCCACCAAAAACCAATTGATTTCTGTGATATTTAAATTTTCTTCATTATCTAATATATTCCGATATTTGGTATATAGGTAAGATTGTAGTGAGTGGGCATTTTCATTATTTATAATATTTATCATAGTTGAATTTATGCATTCCTTATTAAGTAAGGTTTTGTAATAAACATAAGCAGTCGAGCAGCCCCGTGGTGATCAGGAGTGGCTGCTCCTGAAGAGATAAGGTGGTCACCCCGTCGAAACTGCTTAGTTTGTTGTTTTACTAGTGTAAAGTAAACTGCATCCGTCAAGTTTCCATCTTTTAAACAGAGATGAGTGGTTCACTTCAGCCACTTTAACGTCTTTAGGTTTGACATTCCCCTTGTAATGCAACGACCTTCTTCGGTGAAAGTAACGGTTGCTTTTTGTGTAATGTTTGCGTTTGTCTCAAGCCTCCGTGTCCGCTAACTTTAACGAGGCAAAAAAATATTGAATTACTGTAGAGTAGCTTAATTGACACCTAATAGAACTTTTCTAAAGACAATAAAAATTGATCGGTGCGTCTTGTAGAGTAGAGTACGCGTGATAAGTATTTTGTAGTGTAGCTTCGTGGCTCGACAAGAACCCGCCTCATATGATCCCGCAAATGCTAGTCGTCAAGCACGCGTACGCGGTCGTTAAGCGAAGCTAGTTAGCTGAGCTCAGTGTTGCTTATAGCTCGCTGACACTTATGCCAGACCATCGGCACCCGTGTCCTACACGGGCATTAAAATTCATTACAATGGCGCCCAACGTGGGGCCCGAAGGGGAAACAACATCACTCTCCTTCGAGTTCTCACATTTTGAATTTTGCTGTCGGCAGTTGAACCGATTCAATTTTTATTGTCGCCCTCACCATTTGATATTAACGTAGCGTACTTTGGAGGGTTCCGTAAAGTAAAGATAGAGTCACCGATAAACTTTCTTTTGGTGTTGTTTGTCTTGTCTTCGGTATAATAAGGTCTATAGCATCTTCTGGAGTTCTTCGTTCGTGGTGGCTCAGTCGCCTGAACATGCCGATGATGTTATAGAGTAGTGCGTCCCTTAATGTTACCAAAAGAAAGGTTTACACATTTTTATACAGTTTGAAGTCGGACAGTTCTAATTTTGAACCAACTGATGGTGCCAGGGGTTTTCAAATACACTGCTTGGAGTTGCGTCAGTTTTTGCTGGGAGCTAATCTGATGACCGGCAGTGATAAAATCCGCATCATAAATTAGTCCTGACCGACACCCGATTTGTTTTTATGATTGGTTAGCGGTTTTTATTAGCATACTTTCGTTGAAGACAGGGACTTGTATTCAAGGAGAGGGACCTAAAATTATAACAACCATCTCTCCACTGCGGAAACAATTGTTTCTTTACTAATGAAGAGCGAAATCCTTCAGTCTCTCCATGTCTGGGTCGGCATCGAAGAGACTGTCCTGTAATAAACATAAGCAGTCGAGCAGCCCCGTGGTGATCAGGAGTGGCTGCTCCTGAAGAGATAAGGTGGTCACCCCGTCGAAACTGCTTAGTTTGTTGTTTAACTAGTGTAAAGTAAACTGCATCCGTCAAGTTTCCATCTTTTAAACAGAGATGAGTGGTTCACTTCAGCCACTTTAACGTCTTTAGGTTTGACATTCCCCTTGTAATGCAACGACCTTCTTCGGTGAAAGTAACGGTTGCTTTTTGTGTAATGTTTGCGTTTGTCTCAAGCCTCCGTGTCCGCTAACTTTAACGAGGCAAAAAAATATTGAATTACTGTAGAGTAGCTTAATTGACACCTAATAGAACTTTTCTAAAGACAATAAAAATTGATCGGTGCGTCTTGTAGAGTAGAGTACGCGTGATAAGTATTTTGTAGTGTAGCTTCGTGGCTCGACAAGAACCCGCCTCATATGATCCCGCAAATGCTAGTCGTCAAGCACGCGTACGCGGTCGTTAAGCGAAGCTAGTTAGCTGAGCTCAGTGTTGCTTATAACTCGCTGACACTTATGCCAGACCATCGGCACCCGTGTCCTACACGGGCATTAAAATTCATTACAGTTTTCCGAAAATTTAAGGGAGTTCTTAAAAATGTATTAGTTTTCGCCAATTTTCTTTTACAATTGAATTTTGCTGTTTGGGCATGGTCTTCGGGAATTATTTTTCCGGCTGCCAATTTTACGTTACTTTCTATCATATCCAGGGTAGTTTCTAATTCTTCTATGTTTGTTGAATGTAATATCATAAAATGGTTGGTAGGGATTCTAATTTGTTTTAGCGTTATTTCGGTAAATCCAGTTTCTTCTTTAATTTCCTCGATCGAAAGGCCCGCTTTGGCGTGAGGTAGATGGTTCATTAACAAGGTTAGTATCAGGATTTTGATAACGATTTTGAATTTGAGCCATTTCTGAAAAGAAAGGTCGTTTTATGTTAGTTAAATCTACTCCTTTTAATGGTGCTTTTTTATATTTAGGATGTATCTTGTCTCTATTTGCTTTGAAATCCTTAATGAATCCCGTATCTTGTGTTTCTTCATAGTCCTCTCTGGTTGTGTTTCGTTTGTCAATGATTTTTTCTTTCGTTTGCTTCATGATTTTGAAAACTGTTTCTTTGTTAACTTTTCCTCTAAGGATATCTATTGGTCTTTCCTTTGTTGTGGAATGGATTTGCCTATTATAGAATTCTACCACTTCGTAAGCTTTTTCAATTAGAGTCTTTTGGGTTATATCGTGCATTGTTCGCAATTTTTCTTTAATAGTACTATGTAATCTTTCGACATCTGCATTTCCTGTATGTGCATTCGGTGTCGTATAACGAACTTCAATTTCTTTTTCTGTAATTGTTTGTTTTATCAAGAATCTATTCAATTGGTTATCCGCAACGATCTTCTGAGGTTTTCCTTGATTTGAGAAATAGTTTGCTAAGGCTTCTTTTAAGCCAAAATCGTCTGTTGATTTAAGATGAAGTATTGATGCGTACTTTGAAAATTTATCGATGCAGGTAAAGAATTTATTCCCTTTGATTATTACTATGTCCATATGCACGATTTGTCCAACATCTGATGGAGTTTCGGTATCTTTAAATTTCGCTTTTACAGGGTTTCTGTCGTATTTAGCTTTGGTACAAACTTCGCAGCTGTTAATGAATTTATTAATAATTTCTTTCAGATTCGGGTAGAATATTTGCTTCCTGAGACCATTGTAATTTTCATTAATACCAGAGTGTCCAGTTTCCTTTATATGGTATTGCTTTATATTTTTAACTGTTTCCTCTATATCCTTCATATCCTTAGCCAAATAGGCACACCTAATAAATTTAATATTTATTGTATCGAAGTGACGTATTATCAATTGTTGGATTTTTTATATAAATGATCATTGAGATCCGAATAAATTCCAATCTTTTTCGGTCTAATGAACTGTTTTAATTTTCCTTATAGAGTTGATTCATCACCTGTAATTTCATTTTCATTGATAATTAATCTTCGCTTTTTTGATACTGGTTTTGATATATCCGTCCTATTTGTAAGTAGAATTTGATTATTTAATCCATTGATAATTGAGTCATGTATTTCGAAATGATCATTTAAGTTTTCAGCCTGTGTATGTATTGTTGGTGCTAGACTTTCATTTTCTAACATGTTTTCATCAGATTCATTAAGAGGGTTCATTTCCACATTTTTCACAATTCTTGACAAAAAATCGGCTGGTACGTTATCTTTTCCTTTTATGTATTTGATTTTGATATTATACTCTCCCAGTTCAACCAGCCATCTTTGCAATCTTGGGCTTATATCTTTTCCCTTATATTTAACTTGAAGCCACTTTAGGGGCTGATGATCCGTATTTAATGTAAATTCCTTTCCGTAAAGGTATCTTCTAAACTTTTTGATACCCCAGACAATTGCAAGAAGCTCCTTTTCAACGGTTGAGTAATTTCTCTCGTGATTATTAAGTGTCCTACTAGCATACCATATTGGGTGTCCTTTTTGTGAAAGCACTGCTCCCATTGCGTAGTTGGATGCATCGGTTGTAACCTCAAACTCTTTATCCATTTCCGCATATTTGAGTACAGGTGGATTAACTAGGGACTTCTTAAGTGCCTCAAAAGCGTTTACGTATTCAGAATTATTTATATCAATTTTCGCGCCCTTTTTCAAACATTTAGTGAGGGGCAATGCCATCTTCCCATAATCTCTGACAAATTTTCGATAATAACCTGTAAGACCCAAAAATGACTTAATTTCTTTCTGTGTTTTCGGGATTTCTGTTTCCATTATTTCCCTAATTAGTTTCGGGTTGGGTTTGATACCTTTATCTGTAAGTACATGACCTTAAAAATTCTGATTCTTTTCTAAGAAAATTACATTTGTCCGTTTGCAATTTTAAACCATTTTCCTTTAATCGTTTTAAAACCTTTGTAAGATTTGCAATATGTTCCTGTAAGGATGTAGAAAATATAAGGATATCGTCAAGGTAAACTATGCAAATTCTGTTAATGAGACCATCCAACACCTCATTCATCATTCTCTGAAAGGATGCTGGTGCATTTTTGAGACCAAAAGGCATCTGGTTAAATTCATAGTGACCATGAGGAATCGAAAAAGCTGTTTTAGCCTTGTCATTCTCATCAACTGGAATTTGGTGGAATCCTTTTGCAAAGTCCAACGTTGTAAAGTATTGGGCCTCGCCAAGCTTGCTAAGAATATTTTCGATGCTGGGAATTGGAAATTTATCCTCGATTGTATTCTCGTTAAGTTTTCCATAATCTATTACAATCCTCCACCTCTTCTCTCCTGAATTATCAATTTTTTTGGGTACCACCCAGAGAGGAGAATTATAAGGTGATTTAGATCTCCAAATTATACCATTTGAAAGCATTTGTCTAATTTGAGACTCCACTTCCTTTTCGTGGATGTCGGGATATTGATAAATTTTAGAAAAAATAGGTTTATCGTCTTTTGTATATATTTTGTGAACGACTTTGTTCGTTGGTTTGAGGATATCTCCTTCTTTATAGAATAGATCCTGAAATTTGTTTAAGACCTTAATTAATTTGCTTTTTTCTTCACTATTTAGATAATCCAATTTGGTTGTGTCAATTTCACCGTGTTCCAGCTGGGTTATTTCATTGTTTAAAAGACATGGAAAAATAAATGGAATCTTTCTTTCACCCACAATTATATATTTTTGTCCCATATTAATTGCTACACCCAATGGTTCCAGAATATTGTTTCCCAAAATTGCCTCATAGTCTTTATTTTGAAGATCTGCCTCTTTCCATGTCATATATTTCAAAAATTTGGGATGCTGAAATTCAAGAGGTAATGGGCTTATAATTTCGTTATACAGTTTAACATATCCAGATATTGTATTAATATGACACGGTTCCTTTAATTGTTTTCTTTTCAAATTACGTACTTTATTTGAATCGATTACGGATATTGTACTACCGGTATCGATCAAAGTTCTTACCACTTCATTTCCTATTGTAATGTCTACTAAGGGTAAATTCTTAGAGATTGATTTTCGCAAAAACCCTGTTTTGCAGTAATCTGATTAATATTTTGATCACAATTATTTTCATTTTCAAAGTCATTTTGTAAATTTTGATTTGTTGGTCTATTATTGTCTTCGTTAGTATTAATTTCCATAGGTTCGTATCTACGAGAATTATTTGTTCTATTGTCGTTTCTATTGTCGTTTCTACCGTCATTCCTGTTATTTTGTCTATGGAGTCTATTATTTGCCATATTTCTACTCTGTTGCTGATTTGAAACACCAGAATACTCTTCATTATAATTCCGGTTAGGAAAAATCGATTTCTTTGAAAATTATTTTGGGGACCATTAGATTGGGAAATATGCGGATTATTAGAGTTTCCGCGGTATTTCTCATTGTTGGTACTATTTTTCTTTTTATTAATATTGTCGTATTTAGGATTGTTTACCATATTTTGCCTCAAAAGATATAAATATGACTCCGTTAGATTTACAGCTTCTGTATTTAAAAGAGCCACAGTCATAATCTGAGGAACTTTTTGTTTAAAAATGTCGTTAATAATTTCGGCGATAGTGTTTTCAGTATAAATATTACTTTGTTCAGAAAGGCACTTATTCAACATATCATTTTGTATTTTCACCAAATAATAATAAATTTCACTTACTGATCTATTTGATGATGCTCTTGTTGCCTTTTCGATGAGGCGCTCGTATGATTCCTGCGTTGTGAAGACCTTGATGAGAAGTTCTCGCGCCAGAGTCCACGTTCTTTGCCTCGATGGGATGTTTCCGATCACTTCCGCTGCATGTCCGATTATTTTTGGAAAAATATAGAAATTTTCAACGAATAGGCGATCCTCCGGATTCCCGATGGCGTTGTACACTAGGTCCACTTGGCGAACGAAAGTAGTCACAGCTTCATCTCCATTGAATGATCGCACTGTTGTCATTACTCTTGCGGTTGTATCCGCTATCGCGTTCCGGTTGATGTTTTCCGGTGATTGAACAGGTGGATTGATTGCATTCAGTTGCTGTCGAATTGCATCCATGATTCACTTTTGTATTTTTGTTCACTTTTTGATTTATTTTATTTTAAATACGCTGCCGATTTTTTTTTTCAACTGAGTGTTTGCAGACTTCTCAGGTTTTTAACTAATTGAGTTATAATTAATAGTTATCCTTTGGATACACTAACGGGAGTCTCCCCGAAGCGTGTTTAAGATCCCTTGTTTAAGGGCTTGGCGGGATCTCCAAAGAAAAAACTAGCACTCGATTTGTTATTTGTGCGGTTTTATTAAATTTTTTTTTTATCACCAAATTAAGTCCGTGCGATTTCGCCGTAAACTTCGTTTTACGCGATCTCTATAATGCACTTCTAATAGTTCGTATTAAAGGACGCGTATAGAAACTTTGTTTCACGTTTTTCGGGAAAAACTTTTGTTTCGTTGAGTCCGTTTACCGACTGCGCCAGTTAGGTATGAGCTTAAGCCGACGTCCAAAAAGAAAAAAACGCGAATAGTTTTTGTATAATTGAAACGTCTTGATTGTAAGAATCTGAACTTAAGACTGCTTAAAAATACTGTCAACTGTTCCCATGATACCTCGGGATACAAAGGAACGTTTCTTATCTTCTTAAGAGAAGCCAATGTAGTCAAAACAATAATATTCGAACGGATGCATAGGATTTTAATTAAAATCTCATCATAACATTCCCATGAATCCACTTGTGCGAATTTTGATTAAACTTATTGTTTACGTTATATACTTGGGTGGCATCTTGGGATGCACAAGTGCAGTGGCTCTGACGTCACTTATATATATATATATATATATATATATATATATATATATATATATAAATATATATATATATATATATATATATATATACTCGTATATATATATATATATATATATAGTATATAGTATATGTATAGACGTATATATATATATATATATATATATATATATATATATATATATATATATATAAGTATATATATATATATTTATATATATATATATATATATATATATATATATATATATATATGTATATATATAAGTATATATATATATATATTTATATATATATATATATATATGTATGTATATATATTTATATACGAGTATATATATATATATATATATATATATATATATATATATATATCTATATATATATTTATATATATATATATATATGTATGTATTGTATATACATATATATACATATAGATATATATATATATTTATGTGTATATATATATATATATACTTATGTGTATATATATATATATATATATATATATATATATATATATATATATATATATATATATATGGCTATGTATGTATGTGTGTGGTTGGTTATATAACAAAATTTGTGCCTGGGGGTCGCAGCTCTGCTTCGATTTACGCCAAATTTTCAGCAATATTTCTGTTCTGGCCATAGTATAGCTCCTCCGGCTATATTAATGATGTGCCGAGATCAGAATATCCAGATTCACATCATTATTGCCCTTCATTCCAATATCGTCAACCTTAGACGATCATTATTAATGTCATTCTGATAAGATAAGGTCATTATTACTGATCGTGTAAGGCCCGCTTAAAATCATCGTCAAAGAACAAAGGATATGTGTAAATGTGTAATGTATTTTGGAATCGATAAAAATGTTAACTTAAACAGTTAAAATTGCCTTCGTTCTTTCCACTTTGAATTCAAATGGGTATGGGATCCGCCACGTTGGCTGGCCCCTCCACTCATGAGCTAGCCATCGGGAAAGCTCTCCCTCCTTTTTGTGTTACAGAAACTCTCGCCGGGAAGCCTGGCGTTCCACACCCGATATGGACCAAAGCATCGTATTTGAAGCCTTGATCCGGTTGGGTGGGGTGCGTGGGGGCACCACCACCACCTAAATGCCCCAATCTTATGTGTGGGCCGTGACCGTCTAAGGCAAAGACGAAATCCCCTTACGTCTCGCATGCGGTTAACCGCATATTCGTCGTCGCATTTTACGCGTAAAATGTTTGGGTCTGCTACCTAGGCCATTGACACCTTCCATTAAGGTAATCGTTTCTGCGTTATTTACTGAGTCTGGTCACCCACGTAAATCGTAAGCCTGAAATTTTGCAGTGGGACCTTGTGCTGGCGAAAAGAATCCGCCCCATGACACCGTAACGTTAGCTGCCAGCACGCTAGTTTCAGAGTCGTTTATGGCATAGAATAAAAAAAAACTTCACCGCCAGAAATTACAACGCTTAGAGTACCGGTTACAGACTGGGCGCAACGCCGTGGATACGGTTCCCCCAAATAATATAATTTTGCTGCCATTATGTCTGAATTAGACATGTATCGTTTTAGAAATGATCGCATTGCATTTTCGATAATAATTTAAATGCAACGTTTGCAAAAGTTCTTCAATAGTTTTGTGAGAATTATTTGTTACCGTATACATGACTTCTTCCCCCTTTATTAATATTTTCGTTTACATGATTTAGGGATTTTACCAAGTTTTTATTTTTCTTGAAAATAGTAAGTATCCAAATTGTTAAATTCAAAATGATAATCGAGATAATGCCTATGGTAATGTAATTGATATTTGAGTGTAATTTCAAGTGATTTATGCGTTTCAGGTTTTCAACATTTTTTCAAAATAATATCATCGAAGCTTAATTTCTCGGTAAAATTATAATATTCATTATCGATATAAAAGTATCTATCTACAAATTCTTGACTATTATTACTAAACGTGTAATATGAAATTTTGATTGTACAATTATTTATATTTATAAGATAATTTCTATTTAGCTTGATTTCTCTATCATCGCAAAGGTTTACAACATCTTGGTTTATCATATTTTTACATATAATTGTAGCATTATATATTTTTCTGATTTCGTTTTCTTTGCTTTTGACCAGTTTACAATTATTTTGAGGAATACAGTTGTTTAATGGTCACAGTTCATTTTCAAATAAAATTTCTTCACTATACGAATACTATATTTTGTGGAGTTTAATTCAACAATTTACTGGTCTTCGAGGTAGATTTCAAGATTATTTTCGTTAGGCATTGCTAATATAACATTAAAATCAATTATCTTATATGTGTCGGGAATTTTGATAGCAAGAATAATTGTGTCATTGTTATGTTTCAGTAGTTCAGTTCGAACATTCTTTAGTTTGTAAAAGTCAAGGTTCATCAACCTGATTTCTGTTGCTGTCAATAGACTTGGATGTACGATTCCGTGTCTGATTAGTCCTATATTGTCAATAAGTTGGTCCAATTTTTCCTTCAACAACTCTATTTTGAGAATCTGATCGAGTTTTAATTTGTGTTTAATAATTTTCTTTTCATTTCCAGTAGTTTCTTGATATGTTTTAACTATCCGATTCCTATCTGATTCTATGATTTGCTTTAAATTCGTAATAGAGTCGTTTAAAAAGGAATTCATTTCAATTTGTTTGTTTAAGTTATTTAATTCTTCGTCTTGTTTCTTTTCAATCGTGTTCAAAGTGTTTAAAATTGTTTGTCAACCATCATCGCTCATTGTTCCAAAAAGGAATTTTTCTGCGGTCCCAACAAGATTAATAAGTCCTCTTCTTTGCCTTACTCTGGGATCAATAGCCGAAAGCTTTCTGTGAATGTTATCTAATTCATTTTGGATAAAGGAATCGTTTATAATTCCTAAGTTGTGAATGTTTTCTTCAATAGCGTGTATCGTACTTTTGATTTCATTGATACTGATTACATGAAGGATGGTTTTAGTAGTCGTTATGATTTCCGTTTGTCCACGGTTAATAGTTGTGTACCCATTTTTGGATACTCTCGGATTCAATGTAAGGATCTCTGTTGTTGATTGGATAAGTACGGTTAAGATGAGAAATATTAGCTTGAGGGGCTGAAAAATGTATAAGTTTAAAAGACAATACGTTAGAAAAGCTGGACTTGAGCTATTTCGACAATCATTTTTTTGTCTAAGGTAAGGCATACTTGATTGTGTGAAATATTTTTTTTTGTTTTTTGCTAATATATTTAGCAAGCATACAACTGAATACTCCACAATCACTTACGTTAGCTTGAATCGGAATATTGCTGGCATGTTCTTTTGTGAATTCTGTTGTATCTAAAGTCTGTTTTAATTTATCTAATGGTTCTTGCGCCAAATAATCTTCTAATTTAGTTAGTACTATAGGCTTTTGATTTCGTAAAGAATCGTAATATTTTATATATTTTTGTTTAATGTTGATTATTGCCGTACACCAATGGTTATAATTAACGTGTATCGGAATAAGTATTATATCGAATGAAAATAAATTGACTTTTCTAGTCCATCTGTGCACTGCGTTATATCCAGCCTCTAATAACCGTGAAAAGAAGAAACTATTCATAGCATAAGCTTTTAACGGGTTTTCGACATCTTGTTGCATACTTTGCTCTGTTATTAAATTTAGATAAAAGTTAATGATATTGTAGTTTAACAAATCTAATCCGTTTAACGTTTGAATATCACTTCTTGTGATATTAAAATTATATTTGAAACTATGATTTCATCAAGAGAACCCTTTTTAGTTGCATTTTCTAGGGTAAGCTTTTGGTCTTCATTAAAAATCTCACTATTAGTGTTAGTTCCTTTAACTTTCATTGGTTTGTAACTGAACTCTTCTACATTTTTGCTTTGGTCTGCATATTTTAGATCTTTCTTAATGTTTGTCAGATGAACATTATCCAGTTTCGATTTTCTATAGTTTGGAGGTTTTTACGTCTTGCAGCTTTAAAGTTTTGATGAAATCTGTAGATCTGGTCTCATTTTAATTTTCTCTATATTGGTTGAGTTTATTTAGGTATTTGCTCTTAGTTTCACAATATTTGACTTTCTTTTCTCAAAATTTACTTGGCCGCTTTGCACTTCTTTTGGGTTACATTTTATTGTCGAGTGATATCTTTCATTGTAGTTTCTGATAGCTTTTTGAATTGACCTTCTCACAGAGAGTTTTATTTTATCAATTGCTAGAGATATTAATTTTTCAAGTAAATATTATATAGCCTTTCATAATGTTTTCACAATTATAGTAAGTACCAATTTTTAGTTTTTAACCTGCTCAGGTTATTTCAATTATTATTATATTATATATGTCAAATGCCACTCTCTTTGTCACGAAGTTAATTGTGCTTTTTATATAAATTGCTGTTCCTCCTCCTCTTCCGGGCCTGCAGGAGAAAACGGAGCTTTATCGCGGGATAATGTAATACTTTGCTTCTTCAGGATAGATCCATACTTCGTTTAGTATAATCAGATCCATTTCAGGATTTCGCGGCAGATAAATTTGAATATCACTCACCTTGTGTCGTAAGCTTCTTATATTGGCATAAAAGATAGTTAATTTGTCGCTTGATTGAGTTTTGGGATTAACAATAATCATCAAAATTGTAGTCAGTACTCCTCCTAGCAATTACAATGCATCTTTGATACTCTGGGCACTCTCACGAGTCTACTATGGTGAGTGATCAGTATTTTTATTATTACCCATACAATTGTAACAACTCTCATGTGTGCTTTTGCATTCCTTGAGCTCATGCTTACCTCCACATTGCACACAGATTTGTTCTCCTTCGGATTTCGACGCCTTATGGTTATATTTTTGGCACTTAAAGCATCTCGTTACGTTAAAGTCTTCCTTCACAAAATATGACCCATAATCAATGTTGACGTATTTGTTAGCTAATCTTTTATACGTGCTTCCATTTACCTCAATAATGTAAACCATTTTCCGTTTTTTGTCTGTCTGGCATGAATGAGTTCCATTTTTTCTCCGTTCCCAACATCAGGGTTTAGCGCCTGTATTTCATTTCATAGTTCCTCATTTATAAATTGATTATCCATCATCTGGACGGAGCTCAGTTTGAGGCGTCGTATAGTTTTTTATTGCCTGTGCATATATTGGCTTGTGTGTAGCTGCCGTTTTACCAATTACAGAATTGACATTCGTCTTTAATTCTTTAATTTTACTTTCCAATTCTTTCATTAGCAGAAAAAGTTGTTTCTCCTTGGATTTTTGATGTAACAGCTTACACGTGGGGCACATCCATATAACATCATCTGAACTCTCCTTGATGATCTTACATCTCTCTTCCGATATCTTTATACATTTCAAGTGTAATCACCACAGCCTATCGCTGAGGAAGCATCTTCTACAGGTTTCCTACATTTACCACATTTCTCCTTCGATGTTTTTGTGGCCATTACTGGATTCATTACCCGCGATTGTATTAAATTTCTTTATGTTTCTTCGGTTGCACATATTTCTTCTCTCCAATTCCACTTAACGAATGATCTTTAAATTTTTCTTTTTATTATTTTATTAATATTTAAAATAAACAAAAAAAAACTTTATCAAAAAAATTAACAATAATTAACAATAAAATGTAAAATTAACAAACTTTCACTCTACTATACGAGAACTCCACTCCTCGTACTTCACGAGAATCTCTCTTCTCGTAGAATGAAGACAATGAATATAAAAGATAGAAAACAAATCAACCGTTAATTTATTGTTCGAGCAAAAATTTAAAAAGGCCTATACTTAGCTCTAACTACTTATCCTTAAGTTTTTCAAAACGTCCAGGGCAGCTCCCTTCACACTTCACTTCACAAATCACGATTTAATTCAAAGTAATAACCACTCCGACTTTTCTTCGTGCAGCTTGATTATATGTCACAGTGAATCTGTGATGTTGTACTTACGATCATCTAATTCAGTGTAGATTCCTGTTATACCTTTGTTCACAAAAAACTTTTGGAAAAAAAAAAAAAAATAAAACCGACTTCGAAATGCCCTAAAACGGATGAAATAAATTTTATGGAAGCGGTGCCATATCATTTTTTCCCCGATTGTTTTGTGATGGTGTATTTGTTGGAAGCATTTATTTCGAAATGGGGAAATTCATTTGGCACCGCTTCCATAAAATTTATTTCATCCTTTTTAGGGCATTTCGAAGTCGGCTTCATTTTTTTTTTCTAAAAGTTTTTTATTTCACCCTTTTTAGTGGCAAAGTTTTCCATTTCAAACCATTCAAAACTCAGGTTCTTGAATACATTGTATCATGTTCTCGTATATTAAAATATAATTTTTTACTGCAATGCAAAAACCACTACGGCTAAAATCTGCAGCATTCATAGGAATCGAATTTAACTCTGGTACATTTAATCCATGATCTCATCAACGTCAACCTTGATTTTAGATTTCATAGTAATCCAATATGAATCGAAGCTTTGAGAAATTTTCGAATTTTGAACTTTGCGTAGCCGCCATTTTTATATTCTGACCTGACCCTGAAGTGCTTTTTTATCGTTCAACTTTGTTCGACCTTTGAGCGGCCGCCATTTCGTTTCAAATTGTTCGAGTTTGGATTTTTCATTGTGAGCTTTATCACACAATTGAATAAATCTTAGTACTAGTTTTGGTACGAGCTGGAGCTATACTATTGCCAGAACAGCCATATTATATATATATATATATATATATATATATATATATATATATACATATATATATATATGTATATATATATATATATATATATATATATATATATATATATATATATATATATATATATATATATATATGGCTATGTATGTATGTGTGTGGTTGGTTGTATGTGTGAGTCTATATAGGATATAACAAAATTTGTGCCTGGGGGTCGCAGTTCTGCTTCGATTTACGCCAAATTTTCAGCAATATTATCGAGGCAATATTATCGAGGCATCAAGCTTAAGTTTCTCGCAAAGCAATTTAAATGCATCTGGTGGTCCATCAAATCAAGATGCATCTAAAGCAAAATGGCCATGCCCGAGATGTACTTACTTGAATTGGCCACGGTTTAAACGCTGTGTACAATGCTATCCGAAACGGAATGAAGATGATTGTGATATAGACACAGTAATATCACCACCGGGAGCTATAACACAGCCTACAACGATTACGCAAACTAATAATACAATAAAAAGCAATACTATTCAAGATCAAATGAAGAATTTAACAATTGGTGAATTAGGAAATAACGGTGGTGGTTGCCCGATTGTTACAACCGGCTCTGATTCTGATCTAGTCGGCAATGCATTGGTCACGGCTCGAGGTCAACAGTATCGATTAAGTCCAGTAGGATCTGTAAATAATTTAGCTAGCTCAAGATGTTTGACGGGAGCTGTGAGCAATCGCATTAGTCCCAGCGAAAGTCGGCCTTTTGTCAATAAATGGGCTTGCAATAGATGTAGTTATGAGAACTGACCAAAGAGCCTGAAATACTCGATGTGGGGTAATTTAAAAGAACATAATAATGAAATAGTTGATCAAAGTAGTGCAAACAACGCAAAATTGTTTCCAGATAAAGATCTTAACGAAGAGAACTCTACTGCAGTAACCTCAAACAACACGATGTCCAATAATAATATTAATAATAAGCGGAGTAGTTCTAATCGCTATCAATTAGGTTCTTCAGACACTACATCGGATACGCTAGGTTTGAAGGATTCTATTTACCATTATTATGGGAGCAAAGCTTTTGTATAAAATCCCCTATAGCTTTAGGCGATACCCGCGGTCATTTTTAGCGCTTGAGTACCAACAGAACCATATTCTAGAATAGAAGCAAGTCGTGATGATACGAAAGATGTCACATTTTCACCACTCATGGATTGTGAAATGAAACTATTGCCAATTCATTTTCTAACTCAAGCATAAATGGGAGGAGAAGAAGCGATCCAACAACAATGACCAAGCACAACTCCCCGACATCTGCAAATAGTTGAGCTCACGATCGGTAGGACTTACAAACACTAAAGAGAGTCGATTTGTGTGTTTGAAGAGGTGGAGTGGTGCTTGTGAGACAGACGACTTTTCTGTCGGTTTCTGTTGGTGGCTTCTCAAGTTGTTGCGAGAAGAAGATGAACTTTTCGCGAGGAGGAAAGAAAACGACTCGGGAGTGGAAGCGGAAAGAGTTCCGAGATCAGCTGGGATGTTTGATGTGTGTGCGGGGATCGTCGGATGGATGGGGAGTCTGCTCGAAACCGCCACACAGCGCGGACGCCGCGTAGAGGAAAAAAGAAGAGATAAATTGATAAGCGGTTTGGTGGAAAATTAGAGTGACGAGCTTTTTCGTGCGATTGTACTTTCTATCGCGACAAAGTTAGTAAAAACGGAAAAGTTGAGTGGAAACTATTCGAACGAAGCCGGAAAGAACTTATCAGTTGAGAAATCGATTAAGAGCGACTTTTGATCGGAATCAGTTCTTATCTATAACATTTCCATGAAAAAAATCGATCATCAAAGATCTATCAAAATCAACCGGGATGAACTGAAATCATGCAGTGATAGACGTAGTGAATTTTTGATTAGACGCAGTCAAGTGGAATAGATTCTTCTTTATAATTTCCTTATTTCAAATCAGTTCAAATTAGAGCTCGAAGAAAAAGGTTAAATCAATTTCATTCGTTCCATAATAGTGAAAGTCAATAATTATTGTTAATTTTTATGATAATGAGTTAAAGTTGAATTAAATAAGTTAGTGCGAGTGGATTTTTTTTCCTTTATACAAGTATGGTACAAAAATTGAAACGAATAGTTAACCATTCAGTTTCAGGCTTACCCGCCCTGAACACGAGCGCTCGTAGGAGGAGGTCTGGGGTAAGTACCCTTTTTATTGGTCAAAAATATTTTCTTTACAATGAAAAAAACCGTATAAAGTCGAATGGAAAGCACGGTTTATTCTAAATTGCAGTTGAAATTCGCACTTAACTTCAACAACGTGTTAGTGATAAAAATTTTGCATGAAACGAAAATTAGAAAGTTCTTACCAAACAAAAATTTCAGTTCCGATATTGCGATTAGATATTTGCTTGTTTTCGACTGAGAGGTTTTCTTTTGCTTTAAGCGGTCCAAATTCAAAAAAACGTACGTTTTATTGTATTTTGAAAGAAGTACTATTTACGGAGGAAATTCTTTTTTTGAAATATTGTTATAGTACAGCTGAAGTAGCACTTTTTGTAAGCGCGTAATGGAATAAAAATGGAAAGTTAAGTTATTAATTCGGTCTTTCCTTTCCCAAAATTCTGATCGGGTATAGGACCCAGTACGGTGGCTGGCTTTCCCCATAAAACATGAGCCAGCCGCCGGGTACATAGCTAATCCTTCTTTGTTTCAGGCGACGGCGCGGGTTGAGTGGCCCAAGCAGAGTGTTTCTTTATGACATAGAGTTATGCAATCGAATTGCATAATTCTATGGCATAAATTGGTCACCGGGGTACTCCTCTTCTGATGGGAAAGCTTATGCAAGTCAAGTTGTATGAGTTTTCCACTCAGAAGGGGAATACCTGGCCACTGCAACAAATATGGATTTTAATCCGGTTGGGTGGGTGCGCAGGGGCTCTACCACCACCCGGTTGCCCCTCTCTCATTTGTGGGTCATGAGCTTCGTCGGGTAACGACGAAGTTACCCTAAGTCCGCTCCTTTTTACAAGTTTCACTTGTTCTCGGTGTAGTTGCCTACACTTTTTGCGACTTCGGTTGCCTTGTTTTCTTCGACCCCAGAAATTCGTGAATGCGAAATTCTTTGTAGTGGGTCCTTGTGCTGGGGGAATGATCCCGCCCCACGATACCGCAATGCTAGCCTGCCAGCGCATTCACGCGTCCCCAGACAAGGGCATTCTCGGCAGATACCGACACCTTCGTCTGCCGAGGCAGCAGACCATCGCTGCAGTCCTTTACGGACATTTTGAAATACTCTTTTTCACTACAACATCCAGAAATGTGCAAGCACCAATATTCGTTGGGCAAACAGTCTGGAGTATTTACAAGGCCCATTTTGAAGCTGCCGCAAGGGCAAATCACTGAAATGAGCAGAAACGAGCAACTGCACTGATTCTTGCTCTAAGAGGCCCAGCTACCGAGCTTTTGCAGACGATCCCCGTTGAATTGCACTCAAACCCGAATGCTATAATGAATGCGCTCGACATGCGTTATGGAGACGATCATCTAAAGCAGATTTATTGGTCACAGCTAAGGCATCGGGTGCAGAAGTCTGGTGAAACCCTACAGCAGCTAGCCCAAGACATTGAGCGGCTAGCACTTTTGGCTTACCCAGCCTACGACCCAGAACATCGAGATGATGCAGCGACAGAAGCATTCATCAGCGGACTAAAGGACCCAAAATTGCAACAAGCCGTGCATTTAGCTCAAAAGCAAACGGTTAAGGACGCATTGGCTTGCAGTCTGAACTTTGAGGCAGCAAAAAATGTGACTCGTACCACTGCCCGGGTTCGTGAGGTAGTGACAGACGAGTGCAGGTGTGAGCGCTTCGAAATTGAGCTGGAATCGCGGAGAGAAGGGGCACCTGCAAAGAGACTGCAAGAAGCGAAGAAAACCGAGCTATTGTCCAGGGTGTGCAGCTAGGAGGAGATCCAGACCGAGTCAGGAGCCCAGAATGGAAGCCCTTCAAACTGAGGGGTCGGGAAACATGTAAGAGCCAACTTCGTGGGGCAGAGGTTGGCTAGGAGGATTGACGTCCCCAGTACCACCATCACCGTGTCAAGACTACATCGTGGAGAAGCGGACTTATGCCTTCCGGGTCAAGTTGACAGAGAACACTGCACCATAACAATCGACACTGGTGCAACCCGATCGATTATACGACCAGACTTAGTTAGACAGCAACAACTTCACAAGGGCAGAATTTTCTCACTACGGACAGCTACGGGAGAAACTGCACCTGTTCATGGAGAGGTCAACCTCCAGATACAGTTGGGAGATCTTGTGTTCCGACATAATTTACTGGTCGCGAACATTATGGATGACTGCATTCTCGGAATGGATTTTCTGCGACCACATGGAATCACGTTGGATTTGCGCAAACATGTATGGAAATGGCAGAATGTCGAAGTACTGATGGAGGATCCCAGCGTCCAAATTCCCAAGATGAATGTAGTGGTATGTGCTGACACTGATGTACCGAATTCTCCCGAAAGCATTGTATGGGCCAAGCTTGATGGTGATTCTGGAGACCACCGATCTTATCTGATAGAGCCAACGAAGACGTCCACATTGCGCAGTTTGATTGTAGGACGAAGCCTTGTAAGATCTTTAAGGAACGGATATGTGCCGGTTAGAGTCCTTAACACCGCAGACTCAACCACGAGCATCAAAGCGGGAGAAGTCATCCGCAGCTGCCAGTCTGTTTCCACCATCACCTCTTTGAAAGCTACTCACGACCATCATTGGAAAAGGAGGCAAGACACAGACAAAGCCCGGGAATCCACGTCTGCAATATTGAAGCAGGTCAAATCGCCAGTGCAGCTATTCAAACGAGCCTCTGATCTGGTCACCAAGTACAGTGACATCTTCTCAACAAGCCCGGTTGACCAAGGCCATAAGAGGCTGGTAACTCACGTCATAGATACACAGGGAGCCAAGCCGATTCGACAAGCACTGAGACGCCTCCCTATAGCCAAACAAGGAGAAGTGAGCGCGCTGATCTCGGACACGGAAAAACAAGGTATTATTGAATCTTCTGTCAGTCCATGGGCCGCGCCTGTAGTTCAAGTAAAGAAAAAGGACGGTAGCACTCGTTTTTGTGTCAACTATAGACAGCTTAACGACGTCACTAAGAAAGATAGTTACCCACTCCCACGCATCGATGACATCATGGACACTTTAGCCGACGCAAAATGGTTTTCTACACTCGACCTCAAGAGTGGCTACTGGCAGGTAGAAATCGGCAAGAAGGACCGAGAGAAGACCGCATTTTCAGTTGGGACCGGATTGTGGCAATTTGTGGTGATGCCGTTTGGGCTTTGCAATGCTCCAGCCACTTTCGAACGCTTGATGGAATACGTGCTACGTGGTCTAACCTGGAAAACCTGCTTGGTGTACCAAGATGACATCATCGTCATTGGGAGAACGTTCGAAGAGCATGTGCGGAACTTAGAAGAGGTTTTCTCCCGACTGCGACTGGCGAATTTGAAACTTAGTCCCGACAAGCGTACCCTTTTCACAGCTAGAGTAGAATACCTAGGACACATCGTATCAGCAGAAGGGTCAAAACAGATCCTGAGAAAATTGAAGCCGTGAAAAGCTGGCCAACACCAAACAACAAGCGCCAACTACGAAGTTTTCTGGGTCTGGCAACCTACTATCGAAGATTCGTCAAAGACTTTGCCAAAATAGCTAAGTGTCTCCATCAGCTAACCAAGAAAAATCGTCCGTATGTCTAGAATGAACAATGTCAGACAGCCTTTGAGACCTTGAAGGAGAAGCTGTGTGAATCACCCGTGCTGGCATATCCGAAAACTGGAAAAATGTTTGTAGTTGATACCGATGCGAGCAACGGCGGTATTGGAGCTGTACTCTCCCAGCTGATCGATGGCGAAGTAAGAGTCCTCTCGTATTACAGTCGAGTTCTCTCAAAAAGAGAGAGGAACTACTGCGTGACCAAGAAGGAGCTATTGGCTATAATAGAGGCCACCAAGCAGTTCCACAAGTACCTATATGGCCAAAAATTTGTTCTTCGAACGGACCATGCATCGCTGAGATGGCTGCTTAGTTTCAAAAACCCCTAGGGACAAGTTGTGAGATGAATCGAAAGATTGCAGTCATATGACTACGAAATTGTTCATCGGAAGGGCGGAGTTCATAGAAATGCTGACGCCCTATCTTGTCGTCCATGTCCAATTAATTGTAAGCGTTGCCGACGGATTGAAGAAAAGGAGCCGCCCGTTAAGCTGCGATTGATAACGGCCGAATCCGATGAAGGTTGGTCACCGGAGGAGATTCGAAACGCCCAATTAGCCGATGAAGACATCGGACCATTGCTCGTATGGAAGGAGACAACTGGGCGACTGGAGTGGAAAGACGTTTCAATGCATGGCGTAACCCTGAAAAGCTATTGGGCACAATGGAACTCCTTTCAGGTGGAGGGTGGCATACTCAAGCGGAAATGGGAAATGGCGGACGGCAGCTCCTATAGGATGGAAACTATACTTCCCAAAAGCCGAATCCACGATGTGGTTAAGGAAATGCATGAAGGATCCTCGGGAGGCCACCTTGGTGTTAACAAGACCTTAGCGAAATCGCGGGAAAGGTTTTACTGGCTTCACGCTCGAGAAGACGTAGAGGACTGGTGTCGTAGATACACAATTTGCGCTTCCGTCAAAGGTCCAAAGCAATGACTGCGGGGACAAATGCAAACCTATAACGTGGGTGTACCGTTTGAAAGGATTGCTGTTGACATCGCTGGACCCTTTCCTGAATCCGAATGGGGAAATCTATACACGCTGGTTGTGACCGATTATTTCAGCAAGTGGCCCGAAGTCTACCCCATTTCCAACCAGGAAGCAACTACTATGGCCGAACAGCTAGTGTTAAATTGGGTCAGTACGTACGGCGTACCTTGTGAACTACATTCGGATCAAGGCCGAAACTTTGAGTCATTAGTTTTTGGCAAAATGTGCGAACTACTGTGAATATGGAAAACGAGGACAACACCGCTGCATCCCCAATCCGATGGAATGGTTGAGCGTTTCAACGGCACGCTCAATAAACACCTCGCCAAGATGGTTGACGAGAACCAAAGGGACTGGGACCGACATATCCCACTATTTTTGATGGCGCACAGAGCTGCTGAACATGCATCGACGGGCCAAGCACCAGCCAAAGTCATTTTTGGAAAGACTATTCGTCTGCCAGCTGATATAAAGTTCGGAACACCCCCTGGGAAACACCAAACGATCTCGGGGTACGCAAGTGAGCTAAGAGAACGGTTGAGCCAGATACATCGAACAGTGCGAAAACACATCGGATCGGCTACTGACCGCATGAAGACCTGGTTTGATCTAAAGGCAAATTCTACTGGCTTCCAGCAAGATGAATTGGTGTGGCTATATAGCCCGCAACGGCGAAAGGCTAGGTTTCCAAAGTTGCAACATAATTGGGAGGGACCATACCGAGTTGCAAAGCGAATCAACGACGTCGTAAACCGAATACAGGAACACCGTAAGCCAAGAGCCAAAACGAAAATCGTGCACCTGGACCGTCTTGCCCCATATTACATCCAAGGAGAACTGACTACATCTGGCGACACATCTTTTCGGGGCGAAAAGAACTGAGGTGGGGGCAGTGTTACATGTACAAATAATTCTGCGAGCTACCGTCGCAATTGTTTTCACAGCCATTAAGAACATCAACAAAATGAATTTAATCGAAACCACCAAGCATCAACATCTGAAAGTGAGTCACTGCTCCATTCATTCACGCTGCTCGAAAGTTCCCGCTAATTCGCCAATGTACGAGAACTGGGTTGAATGACTACAGACCCTATATAAAGGCGAGCTGAATGAATGGGGGAATGATTCATTACAATCGCGATAGAAAACTGGGATACGCGAAGTACAGGCGATATTGATTGTTTGAGTGTGAAGTGATTTTAGTAGACAATTGCGATAGAAATTTAATTGACAAGTGAAAGTTAGATTCTAATTAAAATTGTGAAATAGTTAAAATAGTGATTGTGCATTTTTTTTAATAAATAAATAAACTCTTTCAATTTAATTTAAAAGACTTTGCCTTTTCACTTTCCCGGAACATTAAAATTATTGGCCGCGAACCCTAACACGCGACATTATTTTACTATCGGGCCACTATCGATAGTCAAACGCTACTATCGATAGTTTTTCAATATTATTCTTTGAACAAAAAAACAAATGATGTTTTTTGACCACATAACTTAGATTTCAGAAAATTTTCTGAATAAATATTGGCCGGTTGGCTTTCCATTTAATTTTGCTACTGAACTGGGCTTATTTACTTCTAATGATGTTATTCTCTTGTTGTTAGAGAAATTCGTTCTAAACTGAAATAGCGTTTGTTCTAAAGTTTTCACAAATTTGTCAATTTCGTAGCAGCAGAAGCACCAAATATATTATCTCGATCATTAATCTAATCTGAGAATCACTCTGAGTCATATCCATCCTCCTCATCAAAGACATCTCTTTCATGCAAGCCTGAAGAAAGTATGACAAAACGAACTTTCGAAAGTATGGAAATTTTCAAAAAAATCTACAGATAAATAGTTTGCCAAATGTTTAACCTGTGGGAAGGAGTATAAAACAAGTGGAAACACATCGAATTCGAAAGATAATTTGAAGAGGTGTTATAACGATTATATTAAAGAATTTGATATTGAAGCTGAAGCTGTTCCAGGAGATGTGACAAATTCGAACTCTGTTTGTGATGGGGACTCAAAAAGCCCAAGAAGTTTGCAATTGATTAGCACTTATTTCAGCTTGACTGGAAGTTACGAAGTTAATTCAACAAAAAAGAAACAGATTGACAATGCCTTGACTTGGATGATCACTTTAGATTTTCAACTATTTTCTAATGCAGAAAATCAAGGGTTTCAAAATTTCATCTCCATCATAAACCCTAGATATATGCTACCATCAAACATTCCATAAACATATAGTACTCCGAACTGCATATAAAATTGAAAGTAATTATATCAGAGGCCAGTTATATTGTGATTACATGTCATTTATGGACTTCATGCTCGAATGGGTCATATTTATCGGTAACTTGTCATTTCACCATGTATTTTAAACTCGAAGGAGCTGTATTGTCGACAAAAAACTTGTGGACTCATCGGGCAAACAAAATTGCTGATAGTTTGCAGGAAGTATTAAATTGTTAAAAAAGTTACATGTATTGCAACCGACAATTCGTCGTCAATGATTAAAGCCTGTGGAATCTTTAAAAAAAGATAACTTGCCATGCTATGCGCACGCATTAAATTAAGTCGTTCAAGATACATTAAAATGCGATGAGCTCAAACATGTGATCGGGAAACGTAAAAAATGCGTGTCTTTTTATTTAAAGCAGCACAGTTTCGATTGAAAAGTTTAAAAATGAGCAAATGCAAAGTACAGAAAAAGCGTTGACTCTTATACAGGAGGTTTATACCCGATGGAATAGCACCTACTTGATTATCAAAAGGATACTGGAAATTAATTATGCTATATTCAAGACATTGTTGACAACACCAAGATCTTCCACACTACTAGACGTTACAATTTCCTTGATAATTCCTATAACTTTTGAGCTCTACGACAAGTTAGCGAACTTGGAAAAACATTTGGAAACAACTGAAGGAAAACTCATTTGTGCCAAGCTTATACAAGGAATAAAAAGTAGGCTGTTTACTTATGAATGTCCTTGCTTTAAGAAAGAAGGGTTCAGAATGTTAACTAACGCAGATGAGCCTTCAAAACTCTTGGAAAATGAAATGCTAGTGAAATTGAAAAACATAGATATTCTTACTTCAAATGATGATACTGAGACTTCTAAAATTTCTATACTGAAGGATCTACTGTTGAATTTCCTTAAACAGAGAATGGCAAACAACACAAAAAGCAGCATTGCAGATACGATCATTATCAAACGGCAGTATCTTGAGAGAATACTTGCACCCCAACTCCAGGTCCATTGCAATTTTGAAAAGTATGCAATCCCCTTTAGGTTCACAATAAAATTTTATTTCTCTTATGCATTTCAGTTTCTAACGGAGGATTTAAAACCACTCCCTGAATGTGATGTTAAGTTTTTATCAGTACCAGCTACGTCTGTTGATTCGGAGCAAATTTTCAGTATGACAGGGCAAATCGTGACCGATCGTCGCAACTGTATTCACCCTAAATATGTAAATACGCTTGTGTTTTGAATAAAAATAATTGGTTACTGGATGCAACAAAGTAAAAAAAAAAATTAATTCAATCAATAAATTAAATTGTATTATTATATATATCATAAATTAATTAAATCAGTCAAATAAATTCTGATATTAAAAACTTAATGTGCTTAATGGAACCATATTATTCAATTCCAGTGATTTTCTTTCGAGCTATTTACCAACTATCGAAACTATCGATAGTTTATTGAAAACTATCGAGCACTATCGATAGAGCCGACTATCGATAGTTTTCTATCACTACCATAAAGATCGTATATACAGTGACTCCCAAAAAGATCCGCACAAGTAAGAAATTTTCCTCCTTTCTCATTTTATAAGGCAATTAATAACGGGAATATTTTTTTTAAATATTTTATTATGAGCAGAACATAACAGTCTTACAGATCACATAAATAAAATAGTTTCTCACTTTAAATATACCAAAAAAAGAAAATTCCATGAAAAAACAGAAAATATCATCCCTCAAAAATATCCGCACAAGAGCTAAATTGTAAAAATAAACAAAAATTTTAGTAAGCTAGTATTTTGTTGCATGTCCGTTTTGTTCAATGACACATTTTAATCGATTTGGCATACTGAAGATGATTTCCCGTAGGTATTCCACATCCATTTTCACCCATTCTTCGCGAAGCCTTTTCTCGAGCTCCGTTTTTGAACAAATTGGCGTGCTATGAACTCTACGGTCCAATTCATCCCAGAGATTTTCAATGGGATTACAATCCGGTGACTGAGGAGGAGGATGAACCACTTTTGGACAATTATACAGCTGCCATTCTTAAACAATGCGTGCCTTATGTTTGGGATCATTGTTTTCGTAATATTTGAACGAATCCAAAATGCCCATTTTAGCAGCGCTTTTTCGCAAATTTTCCTTCTAAATATCTTAATATCGACGGGAATCCATGATACCATCTATAAATACTAATTCGCCAACACCACGAGTAGATACGCATCCCCAAACCATCAATTTGCCACCTCCGTGTTTCACTGTAGGCCTGAGGTTAATTGGACTCAATTCTTCATTGAGCTTGCGCCACACCATAACACGTCCATCCGAACCAAAAACGTTGAATTTGCTTTCATCGGCAAAAATCACATCCTCCCAATAATTGACTTCCTTTAATATAAATTCTTTAGCGAAATTTAAACGCTTTTTTCTATTGACTTCGCTGATGAATGGTTTCTTCCGTGCAACACGTCCATTGTATTGAGCATTTCTCAAAACTCGTCGAACTGTTTCACATCCTCCTTTTTTCTTAAATTCTGCGAACACTTCACTCACAATTTTCGGAGCACTCAGTTTTGGATTTTTTTTTATTTTCCGGACGATAGAGCGTTCTTCAAGCGTCGTTAGAACGTTTGGGCGACCAGGACTATGCTTCAAGTCTATTCTGCCTTCCTCTTTATACCTCCGGAGAATGTCGTAAACAGTTCTACGTTTCATGTTGAGACTCGAACATATTTCTGCCACATTTTTACCTTCCATATGGTTAGAAACCAGCAACTGGATCTTCTCTGGAGACGTGTATTTGCCCATTTTAATTTGAAAAGCACATTTTTTTGAGCTACGAACAACACGCGGTTTGTGATCAATATTAGATACGACCTGCCCGGATCTATTACGACTTTATCACTGAAGGCGATATGCTATAAAGAGGTCACTCAAATGCGTTCTTTTTACATAAAAATGCACATGTTTGCTCAAGTTTCCTTGTTGTGTGGATATTTTTGGGGCGTCATATTTTTGTGCTTCTTTTTTAATCCTTCGTTTTACTTCTCATTTTGCGGTAAATTTTCTATTTATTTGAATAAAATTAACGAGCTGATGTTTTGTTCAATTAATAATATTTCCATTTTCTTTTTGTCATGGATTGAAGCATAAATTGAAAAAGAAGGAACATTTCTTACTTGTGCGGATCTTTTTCGGAGTCACTGTAGATACTTCTAAAGGCTGTCCGAACAGTAATCACATAATATATCCTCCATACTGTTGCCAGCGCTACGTTTGCAACCTTTTACAAAGAGTTTTGTGGATTGCGCCTTCGCTGAAGCAAGTAGCATCGTCCCAAACCAAATACGGTGAATTGGTGTTTCGGAGAATTACGACTTTTGAAATTCAAATCCAGAATAAACCATTGTTTTTAATTTTCAATAGTTAAAGAATACTTTTCCTTGTGAATTTAATCAAACACCAGCCATTCGTTCCTATTCGAATATGTATACTCTAAGCAAAACACATATTTTGAACGGCGTAATAATAAATTTTCTCCCTTGATTGCTGCGCGGTAAAAAACTGTAGACTAAATTATATTTATTAGATGAATACAAAACTTGATTAACCAGTTTACGTTGACCATTAAGCACCCGTTAATCAATGAAAATTTATGACATCTAACCATTTCTATGTTTTTTTTTTTTTTTTTTTTTTTTCTTTAAAAGCCGTTGGGCCTTGCTTAGTTGTGTGAGCAGACGCGTTTCGACTACTTTGAGTCATCTTCAGTGTCTTAAGGATGTGTTGAAGGGAGCGACTTTATATAGTCGTAGGATGGGTAATTAGCGAATAGGTAATTAGCGGATGGGTAATTAGCGGTTGGGTAATTAGCGGATGGGTAATTAGTGGATGGGTAATGAGGTCAGGAAGTAAATTACTCAATTATGCCACGCAGGGGGATATTATGTTTTTGTTTTTTTTGCTTGTTGGCTGTCCGTTTGTTCTGTTTCATCTCGTTTCCGTTTTCGTCTAAGAGTGTGGTCTAGGACTGAGAAAATTGCGTCGGAATTGGTAACAAGTTGTTCGTTGATAATGTCACCGTCTGTCTTTCTATGTTTATAAATTTCAAGCCTTTCTAGGATGTCAAGTCTTGGTCCTTTGTTTTGTTTGTGTAGCAATTTCATAGAGTTTGTCATAGCATCAGGCTCATGTGCGTGGTTTTGTAGGTGCGTCGCATAATTGGAGTCTGCCTTGTTGTATAAGAAAGATCGTAGGTGCTCTTTGTATCTTGTCGTTAGTTTTCGTGTTGTCCTTCCTATATATACCATGTCGCAGTCCTTGCATGTCAGTTTGTATATGCCGCTGCCTTCGTATATCGATGTGTCATTCAGTTTTGGCTTCAGTTTGTTTCCAATGTTGTTGTTCGTTTTGAATGCAGTTTGCAATTTGTATTTCCTAAGGAAGTTTGATAGTTTGTATGTCTCTTTGCCTACGTATGTTAACGATACCCACTGTTGGTCGTTCTTATGAGTTTCCGTCGGTTGGCGTTCCTGTTTTTGTTTGTACTGTGTGACTAGTTTGTCAATGTCGCATTGTTTGTATCCGTTATTATTAGCTATTCTGTAAATGTTGTTTAGTTCGTTGGAGTAGTTAGTAGGAGTCATGGGGATGGAGTGAAGCCTCTGCACCATTGATCTGTACGCTGCTAGCTTATGTTGTGCGGGGTGGTTAGATGTTTCATGTATGGTATGATCAGTTGTGGTTGGTTTTCTGTATATTTTGTAGTCCAATCGTGTTTGTTCACGTGTCACAGTTAGGTCCATATAGTTGAGTTGTCCGTTTGTTTCTTTTTCCATAGTGAACTTTATATTCGGGTGAATTTCATTCATATAGGCAAGTAGTTCGTCTTGTTTATTTTCTTGTGAGTCAATAACAATGAAACAGTCATCCACATATCGTCTGTAAAATATTACATTGAATCTTTTGACAACTTTGGGTATAAAGACTTCTTCCAAAGATTGTAAGAATATTTCTGACATTATTGAGGACATTGGATGTCCCATACCCTGACCGTCTTTGGCAATGTATGTGTTGCTATTGAAATAGTTCTGTTTGATTGATATTTCTATGTTTCCTTGATATTTGCTTAGGGCTTTTATGTACGAATGAAATATTGTAAATGTTCTTGCTCGCATATATGTATACCACCATGGACAAATAAGAATCATGAAAATAATTGCAATTTTGTGATTCAGCATTTCAAGTATTCAACTCGTACCAAATGGCCAACATAAACAGGCTAATTCTGATGTCTTTGTCACTCTTTCCATTTTCTTGACGCAATCGAATTCTAAAAATATTTAAGAAGAAAAATTTGTTCAAAAGCGAGTAGTCAGCAATAGGGGGAAATTGTTGTGAAATACTTTATCAGTGACAGTTAGTTCTTCTCGCGTGTTGACAGTAGATGGAAGACTTCCGCTAAATTTTCGTTACTTACCGTTAACCAGTTGTTAAAATAGTGTTTTTCCCATGTCAGAGATGTTTTTACCCGTAGATATTTGTGGGACATACAGGTATGTGGACATTTGCTTTTATTCGTGCATGGTTCACTTTCATGCAGTATCGATTATTCGAAGAAAATATTTGACAACTATCAATTCGATGGCTATGTTTGTTGCGATAAGGATGTATAGTATGCATATGTATTTCAGGGGATTTTGTTATGTTTACAAGATTATTGAGAACAATCGAAATGAATTTTAAGTGTCTTGCAAAAGCAATTGGATAGGGGTTAATGAAATAAAAACTGTTGTCGCATCGATTAAATGAATTCAGCTCGATATTTTGTGTAAATTTTCTTTGAAAATAACAGAGAAGAATGGAATGAAAAAATTTGCAACGACTTTGAAATAAACAGAGAAATAATATAATGTTCCAAACATTCGAGTAATCGTATCGTTGAGGTCCGTTAGTAAACAAAGTGATACAGAGTGCGTCAGCAAAATCCGGAGAAACCACATTAAGTCGTTGCTGTAGTGGATAGGGGTGTCTACTTAAAAGATATATCGATACTATATTCGGTATGAAACATCGGATCCCAGCATCGATGTTTTTGGATATATCGCTTGAAAACATCGATATTTTTTAATATCGAATACTATATGCACACAAGTTTAATTTTCCGGTCAAAAGCAAAAAGCTTGCTATCCTTTATTTCGTAATGTGAATTGTAATCATTCTATCTCTCGTTCGTTCGAGATTTCCCGGAGGAAATCTAAACCGCCCTCTCATCGGTTTTAGACGTGATGTCTTGGAAGGTGACAACGGACTGTGTAATGATTTTCCGTCTAAAATCGTGCGAACGAAGTCGGAACCGACCTCTCATCGGTTCTAGACGTGAAGTCTGAGTCGTGCCAACGAATGGTACCAACCGGTCAACCAGTCCGTGCACCCGTAATCCATTTTGCGGTGGCTGCTTGTCGGCCAGCTAGATCAGAGAGGATTTCGGTCGCAGGTCCAGGACGTAACTAGGATTTTGTTTCGGAGGGGGCCCAAATGATGGTTGATGCCAAAAGTGTCAGTAAGGGAGACACCAGGAATTTTTAAAAGTAAGGAACAGAATGACGACTACAGACGTGTAGTTTTCGCACAAAAGTAATATAATTCTTTTTGGTAGCACTACAGCCCCTTTCGAGCCTTCGCTTCGTGCAACCAGCGCCTCCAACTGCCTCGGTCCATAGACTGCGTCCTCCAGTTCCAGAAACCGAGCAGCGATGAACTTTTTGTTATGAAACTTTAATGTAAAAAGTAAATGTTTAATTTAAAATGACACACACATTTTCACTTATATTTTAATTTGTATGCCTATAAAGAAAACTATTGCAGTGAATGATAACTAATATGTATAAAGTAAGCCCCGCCACTCAAATTTGCGTCTTATATACACAAAGTATAAACATTTCCAGTATAACTTAGCATAATATTTTGTATAACCTAATTAAAATATTGCCTGTACTTTATACTTATTTCAAGCTATATTTATTACTCAATAATATACTTATAATACTGATAACATTCAGAAAATAATACTTATAACATTCAAAAAGCATCAAATCAGAAAAAATACAACATACAAAAACAAGTAAATCATTCTATTTAAGTTTAAAGCGTAATCTTTGGAAAAAGCATTTATTGGTTTTAATCTAAAATCAAACATGTAGAAAAGTCAAATCAAACTTATATGATAACAAGACTTATAGGCACAGCCTCCGGTCCTTTTTCCTTGCCATAATGTCCAACACATTATTTGGATCAACGGCAATATCCCAGTGACAAGACAGGAGCGCTAGAGCACTGAGCCTATTGTTACTGGTTCTATTTCTTAGCATCGTCTTCACTCGTTTCATTGTGGAAAATGTACGCTCAATGCTTGATGTTGTGACGGGAATCGTTGCCAAAATCACGAGAAGGTTGTTGATGTTAGGGAAAAATTTTTTGTCACACAGCTCTAAAACCTCTAAAACTTCAGTTTCCCTCTTTACTGCCTTTATTTTGTGACACCAAATCTGATACTCTCCTGATAGGGCCGCCAAAGAACATTTGTCGTCAAAGAATGGTGACAAGGCTGCTAGCTTGTTGGCATTATTAGGTGAACTAGCTGATAAAGACGCCCAGCAAATCCTGGCGAAGGGCAAAATTAAGATAGGTTGGGTGATCTGCAGGATACGGAGAAGAGCGATCCCTATCCGCTGCTTCAGATGCTTCGAATACGGACACACCGCGTATGGCTGTAGGGAACCCGACAGGAGATCTCTGTGCTACAAATGTGGTGAAACGGGGCACAAAAGGAAGGAGTGCACGAACGAGGCAAAATGCATTCTTTGCAAGGATGTTAAGCTAGCACCCGGCGACCTCAAACATGAGCCAGGGACAGGGAGATGCTGGGTTTTCAAGGAGGCCCTAACTAAAGCCAAATCGATACTCAAATGATCCGTATCCTGCAGGTCAATTTGCACCGAAGCACAAACGCCCAGGACCTACTTGAGCAGTTTGCGAGGGATAAGAAAGCTGACCTCTTGTTGCTGAGCGAGCAACATCATAACAAGGACTCGCAAGCGTGGTACCCTGACAAATCTAGTACCTCGGCCATCTGGGTTCGAGACAGCGCCCGCCTTCAGGTGCAGGGCCATGGACGCGGGGATGGTTTTGTGTGGGTGCGGTATTCAGGGATAACATATTTCAGTGTTTATCTGACGCCTAACGAGGCAATGCGATCTTTTCGAACCAAACTCGATGCTCTGGAGGACGCTGTCTCGAACACAGAGGGCCACATGCTGGTCGGGGGAGACTTCAACGCTAGAGCCATTGAATGGGGTATGCCACAATCCGACCCAAGGGGAAAGCAAATCTTGGACATGGCAGCCAGAACAGCGCTTTTTGTCCTAAGTACTGGTAACACCCCTACTTTCCGCCGCTGGGGTTGCGTAGGAACCATACCCGATGTGACACTCGCTTCGGAGTCCCTGGTACCTAGAGTACACAACTGGCGAGTACTAGAGGACTACTCGGCTAGTGATCACCAGTATATAGCGGTTGAGATTCACGACAGTGCCACTCTGCGTGCATATGCCCAAACTTCAATCCTCGGATGGAGGACTGGGAGGATGGACGTTGAGAGGTTCGCTGACGCGCTTACGGCAGGCGCACCGTTGCTGGGAGCTCCGCCAGGGAGTGGAGGGCCTACAGCCAAGGACTTGGTGAACTCAACTATGAGTACATTCATAGCTGCTTGCGAGTCTTCCATGCCCCGTCGGAGACCCCGACACGGTAAGCCTCCAGTATAGTGGTGGTCAAACGAGATCACCAAACAAAGAAGCGAGTGTCACAAACTTCGGCGAGAGGCCCAGCGGGCGCGAACGCGGGAGGAGGCAGACACTAGGCTAGCAGCATACAGGTCCGGCAGGAAATATCTTCGCAGGCTTATTAACAAGAGCAAGGCCCGATGCTGGCAAGACCTCATGGACGATGTAAATAGGGATCCGTGGGGCCTTGGCTACAAGCTGGTCATGGGGAAACTTGGTGCCCTACGGAAGCCTTGTATACATGACGCGGAAAAGATGGACGCGATAGTGCGGGGACTCTTCCCCGCCAATCCCGTCCGTGTTGACGCTGTCCATGGTGAAACAGCAGTCGAGTGCCCACTCTTCACACAGCTGGAACTGGAGGAGGCAGTCCTCTCCCTGAACGCGACGAAGGCTCCAGGTCCAGATGGTGTTCCAGCTGATGTTTTGCAGCTCGTTTATCACCATTGTCCTGACTTGCTGCTCAGCACATTCAACGCTTGCCTACGGGACGGGGTTTTCCCGGTACGATGGAAGGTGGCGAGGCTCGTGCTGGTCAGTAAGGGGAAGGGAAATCCCAAATTGCCGTCTGCATACCGCCCGTTATGCATGCTAGACACGGCTGGGAAAGTGCTAGAGAAACTCATCAAGGGAAGACTCACTGACGCGATTCGTGCTGCTGGGGACCTACCTCCTCGGCAGTACGGCTTTAGAGCAGGACGTTCTACCATTGATGCGATTGCAGAGGTGGTGAACGCGGTCCAAAAGGCAGAGGCATATAGTCGCACCAAGCGACGGATCGTCCTGTTGGTGACACTCGACGTCAGGAATGCCTTCAACTCCGCTAGATGGGTGGATATTCTGGACACGCTGGAAAACTCTTTTCAAGTTCCAGAATATCTAATGCGGCTTTTGAGGAACTACCTAAAGGACCGAAGCCTGCTCTACGACACGACACAGGGCCAACGAAGGATGGAAATTACATCGGGTGCTGCCCAGGGATCTATCCTTGGTCCGGACCTGTGGAACGTGTCTTACGACGGGCTACTGAGACTTGAGATGCCAGATGAGTCGCGCTTGGTCGGCTATGCGGATGATGTTGCGGCTCTGGTCGCCGGACGCACCGTTGAACAAGCGCAACCTAGGCTAGGTATGCTAATGCGCCGAGTGAGGGACTGGATGACTGCTCGCGGGCTCAGTTTAGCACTGGAGAAAACCGAAGTGGTCATCTTGACAAAAAAGAGAATCCCTAGAGTAAGGATGATCAGTATTGGAGATATACAGATCGAATCGAAGCCAGCGGTGAAGTACCTGGGGCTACTGATCGACTCGAAGATGAGTTTCTCTGAGCAAATCAGGGCAACCGCTGAGAAGGCTGCTTCGGGAATATCGGCCCTGAGTCGACTTATGGCCAACGTAGGGGGACCCAGCCCATCAAGAAGACGCCTCTTGATGAGTGCTGTAGGGTCAGTGCTACTGTACGGAGCAGAGGTATGGGGCGACGCTCTCAGCAAGGAGGTATACCGAAAACGATTGGCACAGGTGCAGAGAAGAGGAGCACTGAGAGTTGCACCTTCGTATCCAACAGTCTCCGACTCGGCGGTGAGAGTGATTGCAGGCGTGATACCTGTCGCCCTCCTTGCTAGAGAGCGCCGCGCTATTTACCTGCGCCGAAACGAGGATGCGAGGGAGATGGTTGTCCGCGAGGAGAGACAACGCTCGCTCAACGATTGGCAGCAGTCTTGGAGGAATTGCACGAAGGGAAGGTGGACTGCGCGCCTCATCCCGGATGTGAGACCGTGGCTAAATTGAAGGCATGGTGAGACTGACTTCTATCTGACCCAGCTTTTGAGCGGGCACGGGTGTTTTCAGTCTTACCTGCACAAGATCGGTAAGTCACGGTCTCCCGATTGTCGGTTTTGCCCAGGAGAGGAGGACAATGCCTGTCACACATTTTTTGCGTGTACCGAATGGGCCAGGCTGCGAAGGGAACTCTACAGGGAGACGGGAGAGCTCACTCCGGATAATATAGTTGCGGTGATGCTCGAATCAGTTGACAAATGGAACCAGGTGGCACATTATGCTCGGGCAGTCCTAAAAGATAAAAGAGACTCGCAGCAGCCGGAGGTGCTGGGGCTGGGGGATCGCTCTTCTGGCATTTCCTCTTCCCCTCTCCCCTCCCGCTAGGAGAGTCCCTTGAAGGCGCCTCACGGCGTAACAAAACGACACCTGGCCCGAAGTAATGTGTCAAACGGTTCCAGGCTAGGTTCTCAGATTGACAGGGGAGGTGTTTAGTGGGTAGTCCAAGGGTATCCTCCATGGGAGTCCCACACTGCCAGACTCGGCGGGCGTAAATGGCTTCACCTCCCTACCACAAAAAAAAAAATTATGTGAGGCAAAACCAGGAAGAAGTATTTGAAAGGCAGTCAAAATGTCTTCATTTTTGGTAAACCTTTCTTTTAAACTTGCAACTACATTGTCCAAGCATGGTATCCATATTGCAACTCTGTAGTACTCCTCAGTTGAGCTTGTTGGGGGATTTTCTCTGCAAGTTTGTCTTTTGTTGACCCTTGGAACTTGGATTTCAACACCGAAAAGGTCATTCGATAGCTTTGAGGCGGAAACAAATACTTTTTTATACTCAACTTCAGCGTTATTGCGCAGTTCCTGCAGAGTAGAGATAATGATAAATTTGAACATCTCACAGCACTAGCTAAATCATAAGAGACACTTTGAAGGTATATTGACAACGGAAGCGTGACACTTAAGAGCCTTTCACACACCAACAAAGAAATCAAGAAACTTCTTTTTTCTGTGGCTGAAAGAAATGTACCAGCTGTTCCTGAACTTTGGCGGCCAGATTGAGAAATTTCTTCAAGCCTAATACAAATGTGTTCCAGCAACTCACATATACCAAGCAGCCTTTTCTTTTTAGATTCGGGTATGTGTACCTGGATCACTTTTTTTAGCGTCATTAACCACTTCTCTTATGAGATCCAAACAGTTTCTGACGTTTGATGTGGACGTAGAATCAGACAATACCAGATTAAGTCTGTGGCTGGTACAATGCACATATATTGCATAAGGGTACTGCTCTTTTATCCTAGATTGGACGCCCTTAGCAGGGCCACACATATTTGAAGCACCATCATACCCCTGACCTACATATTTGGCCATATCTAGTCCCATTTCATCAATTTGATCTAGAATAGATTTTGCAATATTTTCACCAGTCGTATCAAAAATTGAAACAAATCCCATGAAGTCCTCCCGCAGAACTGGTTTTTCGTTTTCAAAATCAACATACCTGATACACAACGATAGTTGTTCAATCGTGGATACATCCATTGTCTCGTCAGCCAAGATTGAAAAGTAGTCTGTTTTTTTTATTTTTCTAACAATGCTTTCTTGGATAATTGTAGAACTTATTTCGATTACTTCATTTTGTATTTCAGGGCTGAAATACGAAGCATTTTTCGATTCAAAATGTGCATTTTTAAATGGTGATCACCAGAGTTGGCTCTGAACCTCAATAAAGCCCTGAACTTCCCATCTTTGTCCCAGGTTTTTGAAGAGTGAGAGGTCCACTGTCATCATCATCTCTCAAAGGAAGCTCATTTTCTCCACAAAAAAGAATTGTTTCTATAATAGGTCTAAGAGCATTTCTATTTTCCTCACGTTCTTTGGCACGTTGACTGTTTAACTGGGTTGCCACATCTTCAATGTTCCCTGACATGACTTTAAGGAAATTATCTGCATTCAATATGCTCTTACAATGGTATTGAAGTTTGCTGTGGCTATCAAATTTTTCAATTGCGTTTTTCCAGCGTCTGAATGGGCTGATAACAAATGATCCAGGATTTTCGTGGTTGCCTTTACCCATTCCACAGGCCTCATTATAAAATACAAAGCACACTTTGCAGTATGCACCATCCTCGGTTTTGGAGTATGCTAACCAACGCCACCTATCTACCCAGCAGGACTGAAATTTTAATTGTTTTTTATTGACTTCTGTTGAAGGATACTTAAATGGGTGACTGGGTATTATTTTGGTCGATAAAATATTCTTCCTCAAATTGTCATCCAATTTTCCATGCTTCTTTATGCTTGCCACGTCGAAAGTATCCGGTTGGAAACATAAGAAGTCACTAGAACCCTCTGGTACCAGAATATATTTTGACTGCGTTTGGCTTACAGACGTTGCTATAGTTTTCGGTAACATAAGTGTCGAATGCAAGCCTGGCTCGAGCGGCGTATTTCCCGAAAGTATCTCATCACAGCTTTCAGAGAGAATTGTTTCTGTAGACTCTTGCAGTTCTGATGATGAAGGATCCCCTAGAAAAAAAAAAAACATGAACTGCAAATATTTATGTATGGAGCACGATGCAATAAGGCCCGTTGCTTACTTTAGCTAGCTGGACTGGCTGGCTGGTTGACATTGTACGAGATGGCTTAGCTGGTACATCCAGCACTCGAGCTGTACAAACTAACTCAGCTCACACAGTTTTTTTATCATGCTGTCAGTAAAGAAATAAGTTGTTTTTTGGCATTTGTGTTTGCTTGAAATATGTGAATTTTCGCGTCCAGCCAAAGTGAGCAACGGGCTTAAAGTCTAGGCCTATTCGTACGATAGGAATAAGGTTTTGCAGTATGATTGTAACATTTGTCTTTATCGCGATACATAAACGTGAAATATGTGTAAATGATCTAGTAAGTAAAAAAGTGACAGCCAGAATACTGGAATATTATTAATAGCTAAAAAGTTAATTGTTGGATTTATTTGGATTATTTAAATAAAGAAGTTTGCCATCGAGCCCAACAGTTGTGATTTTCAAAACCACAGTTGCACAATTAAAAATCGAGTAAACTTTGCAATATTTAAACGATTATAAGCAGTTGCAACTTCTTTTCGGGAAAACTATTAACCAAAAATATAGGCATACTCGTACAATTAGATATTACAATACTTTCAAAGCTTTTGCGTGAAACCCAATAAACAGTGGTGGCGCTGCATTGGAAATGTACGAGGAATCACACAGAATAATATTGCAGCATTAAACTTACCTATTCAAACTTTTTGTTGTTTTGAGAAGCAGGTAGTTATTTTTGTAGATCTTTTCATGATTGTACGAGTATTACTACACAAAAAAAAAAATTTAAGTCATAAATACACAATTTAATGATCACTGAGACACACTACTCTAACTATCTCTAAGCGAAGGCCCGAGAGGGGCTGTAGTGCTAAGAAGAAGAAGAAGAAGGAGACACACTAACACACTGTTTGGTAGCGAATCGAAAAGGCCTGACAGGCGACAAGGGGCCTGTCAGTCGATGTGTCTAGTCAGACTAGACTAGACACATAGACTGTAGAGGATTTCAGGTCACACCCAAATTTCTGCTAGCAGCGAGTACCGGCACTATGCGGTGGCAGGCAAGAACGAAAATAATTATGCTGCGTTCCGATGCCCACGACGCAGCTCGACTAGTAGCTCGACAAGCAGCCTGTTTACACGCATAACCCCACGCCGACGTGTAAAAGAAAGAGCATTAGCGTCAAACTTGTTTACAATCTCATTTTTAGCTCCTCGTATCAATACGGCCAATGTAAGCAAAGTAGCACGAGAAATCAAAGCGACTGAGCTCGTATGAACAGGAACACCAAATGAGTCATCTCTGTGTTTCAAACGATCACAGCTGAAAGCGTCTTTCACTTTCCACGAAAGCAACAAATTCCGTGAAACTGATTCCGTTCTATGATGCTGAAATTATTACATAAAATCTGTATACTAGTAATATCATAATAGAATTACTTCTGAAATACATTTATTAACAATCCCTATTATAGCAAGTTCATTTCCATGCGCGTTTTATTCAAATAAAATCCTTCTCTATTGTTTGTCGTATTTTTAAGGTTTTATAAAACGAATTTCACAAAGATTTCCCCGTTTCGTATCCTGTCTGTCAATCCGTCCGTGCGTCGCAGCAAGTTTTCTCAGAAATTCTAGAAGCTACAAGCATCAATCTTTGTGGGGAGGTTGAAATTTTTGATCAATAAAAAGTTCAGGTCTGGTAAACATTTTCAAAGGTTCATGAGGTCCCCCATATGCCGACCTGGCCCTTGAAAATGTTATTTTCATTAAAAGTAGTCCAGTGGAGTATCAAAATAAAGGTATTGGTGAGCACTTCAAGAATCTGAAATCAAAAAGTCAACTTGAATCACAGGGTCCACGAGGAGCCAAAATGTACGAAAAATGTTGTGTCTACCCCCCTCCCCCTCACGAGTACAAGGCAACAAAAAAGTCACAAATCGAAATCCACATAACTATGTTAGTAATAGTATGATTTGTGAATTTTATATTTTGTTCCATTAAACCATAACGGTACCCTTAAACTTCTTGAAATTACCCAAACATGTGCACCAAGACATTTGCCTTATGCACTGAAAATTCCATTAAAAGCAGATTATAAACAAGTGAGATGTAGCCATTTGATTTATAAGAATTACAACGACAAAATCACTTGCTGATAATACTCTGTACAATTGTAGTTACTTCAACACAGCTTCGGCACTACAATTTTCTTCAGATTTGCATTAAAAATTTTGGGGGTAAAGTTTAAACTGAATATGTTGATTAACAGAGCATTTAACGAAATTATTTAAGCTTAAACGAAATGGCGGCTATTTTGTGTTGAACGGATGTATTGATTTTTCTAAAATAATTCAGCGATTTCCTCTGCGACGATTGGATGTATGATTGTGTTTAATCCTAGGTCTGTCTACCCGACTGGATATTCTATAAAACTTTTCGGGGGGGGGGGGGGGGGGGTCCAGACCGTCCACAATCCTCCCGTGTCAGACACCAGGGTCGTCCTGCCATCTGGCCCGTTTGACATTCCTCGACTAAAACTGACCTAGGATGGGAATGTCATCCAAAGCTGACGTTCGCTGGAAAGCCATATGGTAGCGATGGGCATGTAAGCTAGTCGGCAGTGGTGTAGGGCCAATTCATTACAACTGTACCAAAACTGACGTTAGATAGGAAGCCATATGGCAGCAGCGCTTACTACCATATACATGACCATTAGTAGGCCGACTTCGCTGGCTAACTTACATGGCGATATATGAAGAATTATGGAGGTGCCAACGAAAATTCGAGGTTTTGTACGATTTTGAGACGGATTTCTACAGTGAAATCCAGATGACCCGCGGAGAACACAATAGCGCTCCTAGTGAAGTGAAAATTATTTCAGTTCTTATACATGTTTAATTTTTATCGCTTTCCAAAGTGAAAGAATAGGAGTTTGTTTACTTCTCAACGCTGAGCTATCAGTGGAAGGGGCAAAACATGTGCTTCATTTGCTCGTCTTGAAAAGTTTAGGAGTACAGTGGACAGTGCAAGGTGAATTTTAAGGATGCACGGAATGCGTTTCTTTTGTTTTATATTCGGAAAATAGTACATGTTACGCGATATAAGCATTTGCTTATCCGTGAAATACAAGTGCAATTGAAAACTATTGGAAAGTTAGCTAGTTCTCGCCCTTATAGAACTGATTAGGTTTTTATTAATTTTAGAATCTAGAAAACGCTTGTCTATACATAATTAACAATGCGTTACAGTTAAGGCTTTCTTACGAACTCTCAATATTTTTTTCGCTTAGCCGCACACTACTTAAATTTATTTCAATGGAAGAAAAAAACAAAAACGTTCCTAAAATAGTAATTAACATACGCATTCAGATAAGGCCATATTTGCAATACTTTACAAAAACGCAAAATAAAAATTATTTCCTTGTTGTTTTACTGCATAAGCATGTATTAATATTTCTAGCTTCTGCCCGAACAAGTTAATAAAGTATTGAAATCAAAAAAGAGATATTTGCTTAGGTTAAAAAGAAACGGAAAATATCCTAGATTCTGTAACGACTCACACATTTTGTGACAGCAAGCAGAACGATGTTAATGAGACAGAATGCAGCTTATCATGCTGCGTTTAAATGCTGTATAAAGCAAACTTGTATTGCTGGTTTCTTTTTGCAAAAATCGGTGTAACGAACGCTAAAATCATGAGTTTGTGAAAACAGTCTTCCGAATGGGACGAAGGATTTTGAATAAAATATTGTTTTTGTAATATATTTAAAAAATTTTCAATTTTCTTTAAATAATTCTGTACAATATGTTTTCTTGTTGAATAGGGTAGTAGCTTGATTTGCTCCCGGTATTTTCATCTTTTTCCACTTTTTTCTCCTATTACTTCCACTTTCCCCCTTTATTTTCACTTTCCTGTATTCCACAGCCAAAATCACTGCCACCAATAACCATTGCTTTTCTTTCTTATAAAAAATTAAAATAATTGACTAACCATCTCTATCTTTGCTTCTGAACTTCTACTTGCTGCTGCATTTTACCATGCTGGCTCCCTTGCAATATCCTCCGCGTCTTGTCGCAAATTAACTATCCATAATCTCATTGACAATCTCGGAAACTAGTCTTTGTCGTCGTCGTATTGAAAACAATCCAGATCCATCGCATATGTCCGTGGAGGGCTCATTGCATAATACTCGAAAATAGCAAAAATATTTCTACAGTGGGGATGCACAAAAGATGACGTTAGAGAATCAAAAGATGCGCAAATTCAGGTTCGGTCTTTATCAGCCATTAATTTTACATATGCTTACCTTCATTGAACGGCATTTGCATAACGCCTTGCACTCGTCCCGCACTTCTATTTTATTTGATTTAACACTATATCGTGTGGTGGCTGCTTTGTCGGAAAATTGTCTCAAGTATTTCACGCATTGCGACAGTAAGTAAACATCTCACGACCATTTTTCCTTCTCCCCGACGTCCCGGTACAGTCGCCGCGAGCTGTCAGTTTTGTTTTTAATTGTCTCACCATCCGTCGACGTCAGTGGCGTTCGGTCGCAGAGATTTGTTGGTTTTCGTTTTTTTTCCTCAGCCTAATCATAGATTAGGTATAACATTGGCTATGGCTTGAGCGCACTCGCCAGGGATGGATCGTAGTAGTCTTTGCGTATAGACGTCTTTTAAATCGCTCCTGTCAAAAGTTTTCAAAAATTAAATTAATTTTTTAAAAACGTTAGTCCGAAGTTAATTTTTATCGGAAAAAATCTTATATTGTCGAAGTAATCGACTCAGGAAATTTCTATCGAATATTTTTACTTCGATTGGTAACGAAAAACAAATTCACAAAGAAAATTTCGCCGCTGGTATGGAGGAGCCCGACGGCTTCCCACCGTTGGGGCAACCTGGGGAAACGACGAATACAAAACTGGCGACAATCACCAAAAGAAAACATAACGAAGAAAACTCCGTAGATGGAGGGTGCAAGCTGCAAATAATAGCGGACAATCAACAAATGGCCAAATTGCAGAAAGAAAATGATGAACTAAGGCAAGAGATACAGTCTCTCAAGGACCTTTTCAAGAAAGGGATGAAGCCTCAAAAGACGCAGCCGCAAAATCAATGGCAACAGGTAACAAAGCCGAAGAAAAGTGCAAAGCAAGTAAATCCAGAAGAAGTTCTAAGTGCTGGTGGCACCAACGAGAGCCAAAATTATTTTGCAGCGCTGGAGGGATTAACCGAAGATATGGAAATCGAAGAAAACATCGGAGGTAATTTTAATCAAGATAATGACGTTAATTTTATTCAATATTTAAAGAACAAAAATAAGGAGAAAAAACCAGCCCACAGTTCTGCTGGTTCCTCTGAAAAAGCTTCCAACAAGACAGAAAAAGTTCCGCCAATCAACGTGTTCGGACAAACCGGGAAAGATATGGTTCGGCTATTGGCAGCCGAAAATAAACTGGCCAATTTCGAAATAAAAAGAGTTAATGCCGAAAAATTAACTATAAGGACGAAATCACTGGTTGATTTCAAGTCAGCAAAAGATGCGCTGATTTCTGGGGAGGTTCCACACTTCACCTATACCCCAAAAAGTGAAAAAAATCAGACCTTCTTGTTGAAAAGTTTGGACAGCGGAGAGGATACGGTCGATCTTCTACAGGTGCTTAAGGACGCTGCACCAGATATTGATTTTGTTTCAGTCAAAGCCTTTGCGACAAGAAGGTCGACCGTAGAAAGGAAGAATTTACCACTTTACCTGGTACAAATTGCAAATAAGAGCAGTCCAAGTGCCCTTCAACAAATAAGGTACTTGAATTTCAGAGTGGTGAGGTGGGAACGCCTCCAGAAAAGAGAGGTCAACCAGTGTTACCGGTGTCAAAGATTTGGACATTCGGCTGCCAATTGTGCCATGCACTATCGTTGCGTTAAATGCGAAGACGTTCATGCTCCCGGTGAGTGCAAATTGGCTCAGACGGAGCCTAAAGAAAAATTATACTGCGTTAACTGCGGTGTTTTTGGTCACCCAGCATCATATCGAGGATGCTCCCGATATCAAGATGCAAAAGTTAAATTTGCTCCAAAGCAAACACAAGTACACCGTAATATCATACCTTCCAACCTCGTCAAGCTCGGAGTATCATTTGCACTCGCCGCTAGAGGACCAGCAGAAAATGCTGGAAATAATGTAAATAATGTAAGTGGCAATAATGAGCTGCTTCTCAAAATTTACCAGCAACTTAATTCTTTAGCGGAGAGAATCGACAAACAAGATTCAGAAATTAACTTTGCTTGTCAGCGTTTAGGTCTTTCAAATGCCTAATAATAACTTGTCATTCAGTCATATTCCCATGGATAGGCTTCGCCTCATATCGATCAACGTCAACTCTATCGTTGCTATACATCGACGTGATTATCTCCTTGAATTTGTTGTTAAGCAAAAGCCTGACATCATACTTCTCACTGAAACCCACCTCAATTCATGGCATTCCATGGAATTCAAAGATTTTGCATTCGTAAGAAACGATAGGGTAATAGGTGATGGGGGAGGTGGCACCGGGATATTGGTTAGAAGACCCTATTGTTTCCAAAATATTGAAAAAGTCGAATTCAAAAACTTTGAATTTCTTGAAGTGTCCATCATCAAAATTTCACTGCCAGGTGGGGATAACCTCTTCGTTATCTCTGCCTATGCAACTGGTGGAACTGTTCTCAAGCTCAGGAAGGAGCTCAATTCCTTGTTCGAAATACTCGAATTGAACAGGCTGCATAATTATTATATTTTTGCCGGTGACCTGAATGCCAAGCATACATCATGGCTAAACGCCACCAATAATCCAAGAGGTGTATTCCTGAAGTCATGGATAACAGAGAACCAAATTGAATACAGGTGCAACCTATATGGGTCGGAGTTCCCAACATACCCTAGGACAAATTCATATTTGGACCTCTGCATTGCTGACGCAAGACTTGAATTCAGCTTTAATAGTCCTCAACGGAAACTGCAGGTGCTTCCTTACGATAGCGACCATAACGCAATCGTAATGGAAATCAATCATCAAAAGGATGATTTCTTCCTCATTCCAGTTCAACATGAAAACCATCGGTTGAATTTCAAAAAAACAGACTGGGGAAAGTTTCAAAAGAAGTTTAATCGGGAGTAGCAGAAGCAATGTCCCCCTTCTGATGATGGCAACGCTTGCTCAATGGTTCCTAATAACAGAAATCTAACTGACGATGAAATAGATCTCTATTTGTCGAAGTTAGAGAAGCTGACGTTGGAAACGATTGAGAAAGTTGTTCCCAAGATTAAACATCGAAACAATATGGAAGGATATGAAACACCAACCATCGCAAGGTTGAAAAGATTGAAAAGCCTTCTTCTCACCCGCGTCAACAATATTTATCGACGATTTTTGGACTACAACCATCCCTCGTTGGCTTTGTTGAAATTACATCTGAAGAATGTCCGGAACTTAATCCGTTCATACTTCAGGAGTGAGGTCAGCAATCAATGGGCGGAAAAAGTGAGGGGTATTAGCACACAGGACCCAGATGGCGTTTTTGCGAAAGTGAATAGCTTATTCTGCAGGAAGTCTCGAGTGAAGGTATCGAATCTTGAAGTCGCTAGTGATGAGATAAATCTTCTCGATAGAGCTGGTATCGAAATTGATAGTACGACTCCGGATAGAAATGGAAACAGGATTATATGTGATGGATTGCAGAAACTTGCCCTGATTGGAACACATTTTGAATTGGTCCATCTGCCAAACCCAGAGAGAAGGAATGAAATATTTTCGGAGGCCGTTGAAGCAAAAGTTTCCGACTTCCAATCAAGCCTGAACGGCCAATCAATTCTTCATTTTGATGAAACATTAACATCTGACCTCATACCGAGCTTGAATCTTATTGATTATTTTGTCAGCTATGAAGACTTGTGTTTCATATTTCGCAGACTAAACAACAAAAAATCATGTGGTACTGACGGTATTCCAAATATAGTTCTCCGACATTTGCCTGAGGTTGCTATTAGGAATTATTGCATATTGTTCAACAACATGTTGAACAATTCATATTTCCCAAATGAGTGGAAAAAGGCTAAGGTATTTCCGATCTTGAAGAAAGGAAAAGAATCTTCATGCCCCAAAAGCTATCGCCCAATCAGTTTGCTGCCTAACATCAGCAAGGTGTTTGAAGTGATACTCAACAGAGCATTAAACGCCCACATTGAGAAATATGAGTTGATGCCGAATTGCCAATTTGGTTTTCGTGCCAGGCATTCGACCATACATGCAATAACGAAAGTAACCTCAGACATCTGTTGGAAACTAAACAACAAAGAATGTGTTGGAGCATGTCTCATTGATATGGAGAAAGCCTTTGATACGGTGTGGTTAGATGGACTAGTTTTCAAACTTCTTCAGGACAGGTTCCCCAGACACCTTGTCGCCATGATGTGTAATATGTTATACGGGAAATCGTTTGTTGTAACTGATGGAAATCTGACAACAATGCGCGAATTCAAGGTCTTGAATGGTCTACAGCAGGGAACAGTTACTGCGCCCCTGCTTTTCTCAATATTCATTCGCAAGCTATTGAACAGCTTTGATTTTAATGTCTCGCCAACGCGATCATTGGTAGCGTTTGCTGATGATCTGATCATCTATACGGCAGACCGAGAAGCTACAATAGTTCAGAGCAATCTTCAAAAAATTTTTAATGATGTGCAGCTTTACATCGACAATTGGCGAATGAAAATCAATGCGCAGAAGTGCGAAACAATTTTGTTTCGGACAACGCTGCAGGGGGCCAGTCAAGACCTGAAACGTAATTGGAAGGATTTCCACATTATGGCTGGTGAGGGTAGTTCAGAACGGGTTCCACATAAATCCTGTGTTCGATACCTCGGTGTTCATCTCGATCAGTATCTGTACTATACTGAACATGTCAAAATCATGCTCAGTAAAGCACTAAAAGTAGTCATGGCTCTTCGGCGACTCTTTCATTCCAGATACATTGATCAAAAAGTCAAAGTTATTTGTTACAAGACCCTGGTTAGGCCAGTTTTGACATACGGATGCCAGATCTGGTACAACCAGAGTGCTAGTACAATGGAAAGATTAAGAGTTTTCGAAAGGAAATGTCTTCGTGCATGTACTGGTTTGTACAGAAAGCCTGAGACGGATTGGAAGCACTATATATCGAATAGAAAAATTTATCAAACCGCTCAAGTGACAAGAGTCGATATCTTCATATTGAAACTTCTTCGGAATCATATCGCAAGATCTGTAACTGTGAGTGAAAACCCTTGGATTTCACAGCCGTTCCACCCTACAGACGGGTATATTGTGACTTGCCTCACTACTGGCTTCGTTCCTCCAGAAGCATTCGTTTATTTGGACATGAATCGATATGTTTTTGATTCTGACGGCGTCCCAATTATATATCACATATACCGACGGGCCACCGATAAGAAGATAAAATATCCTCCGAATCTGAGTGCACGAGACCAACAATTCCAATGGAGATACTCATTTGCTAGATTCGTTGAGGCTGGTCGAGCTGAGATGGAGCAATCTAGGTATTGGTGGCTGAATGACAATGTCTAAATTATTCGTGTTTATTTTCTGTTTTTGTGCTTTTTCTCGTTACTTAGTTTTTCAGATTCATCTCATTATTGCTACATCTAGTATTGTTGTTTATTTGTATTATAAATTAGGTATAGGTTTCAATATAAGGTAGTGTTTTTTTTTTGATTGAACTTATTTAGAATTAGGGTGTAACATATTAGGTATAGGATCAAAGACATATAAACAAATGGACGAGCAACGAGAATCTGTGTACTCGTCCATGTGAGAAGCAAATTTGCCACACAAATAAGTTATAAATAACTTACGCTCTCGAAACTATATGATTCCCTCTGCTTCTCCTTCCCCTTTTTTCCAGACAGGCTTTTCTTTTCTCTCTTCAGAAGAATCGCTTCCCCCACTGACACCCGCGCACATCAACGAAATTTCATTTCACGTGCACACGATTGAGTACAAACAACAAACGATTCTCACGGAAAACTCGAACGTCAAAGCAAAAGAAAATCGAAAAGAGCGCGAAACACGCGGGAAAACTCATGTGTCAAAGCGGATGGAAATTTCGTAAATTTTTAATTAAAACAGTCAATTAAAGTTCCGATTACGTACGCGCGATCTTTAAAATTAAAAACTTTTTAAAAGTGAACGTGTTTCGTCGTGAATAGAGTGCTAAATTAAAAGCATATCACCTCAAACCTCAACTTCACACAACTTTAGCGAAGGTTGCCAATTGCTTCGGCTCTCACGACCGGTTGCGGATCCAGTACTCTCTATATCTATGTATAGGATATAAGTTCATTGTTGTGTTAGTAGTATAAGTAATTTTTGAATAATGCTGATTGGTTTTTTCTCCTTTTTCCAATTGAATCAAAAAATATCTAATAATCTTAATTAATTTAAATTTGCAAGTGTATTTTTTTCATAAAATGTGTTTAACTGATAACGTATAAATTTAGAGAGCCATTCTGGCCATTAAGTTTTTAATAGTTTTATTGTTTGGAATTTGCTTTATGTTCTTTTAAAAATTTATAACGATTGGTGTTAAATAAAGCGCTTTTGACTTTGACTTTGAGCGCACTCGCCATCGATGTACAGCCTTGGTCTTTTGGACTTACGATATTCTGTAGCCTTTACTGGGCTTTTTATGCTTTGCCTTGATCCTTTGGATTTATGAAAACTTGTGGCCTTTGCTCGGCTGCTTAATCTCTCACTTGCAATGAGATTGACTGATTTAATTTTATTTAGTGTTTTAGTATTAGTTGGGGTATGTTAGTTGAAGTTTGGGTTTATACTTAGTGTAAGATAGAGACATAGTGGTTAAGGGATTTAAACGCCTGGGATATTCCTGGTCGAGTATTTCATAGTTCTGTCTCGGCTTCCATCAGAAATTGGATTAGTTGATCTAGTAAATCATTGTTGTTTTTCTTAAAAATTTCAGTAAAGGAAATGTTACTTTTAAAAATTTGGTACTTACCTCTTAGCAGTTGAAATTTCTGACAGTTGAAAATTCTGTGTTCGAGTACATCTATGGAGTTACACCACTTGCAGTTTTCGAAGGACGCAATCTTGGCCTTCTTGAGTCTGGTTAAATTATAAGCTCTGTCGGTGAGTATCCTGTTTAGTTGTTTTAGGACTTTGCTGTTGCCATAAATTTTGTGAAACCATGGTTTGGGTCTATATACTAAGTTTGTTTGGAGCCATGGACAGGATTTGAGTTTGCTAATTTCATTGGCATAATACGCTTCCCATTTCGATGTTAATTAATTCTACTGTGTCATCCCATTCCGTATAGTAATTTGCCTCTACGCCTGTCATGAAGGCTTCTTTGGCTGCCTTATCAACTGTTTTATGTTCTGGAAAGTTTTCGGATTTAGGAATCAGTATGAAATAAAGGTGATGTTCGGGGCGTCCATGAGAACTTGTCTGAATTTGGTGGTAATTAATTTGTGGTTATTGTTGTTTATTATTTCGTTGATTGCATTTTTGGCGTCCGAGAAAATAACTACCGTGCTATAAGGGCTGTTGCTAGGTTCTGAGGCAACTAAAAACATTGCATTAACCTCTGCATTAATAATTTTATATCGTTATCGTTGAAACTGAAAAGTTTTGTAGAATTATCATTGAGACAGTAGACAGCACAGCCGGTGCCTAGTACATTTTTTGATGCATCTGTGAAATATATTCTGGCATTGTTGTTACGGAAAAACTTTAGGGTTTTTTCCATTGAGAGGAGGAAATTATTATACTTGAGTTTGGGTAGGTTATCCATTATGTTACTCATGAAGTTATCAACTTGAAACTTAATGTTCTGAGCCACAGGGAGTTTGTTTCCATAGCAGGTATTATTAAAGAAGCTTTTGTATTTGTCGTAAATATGTGGGTAGATGGAGTACGCGGTCTTATTTATCACTATGTTTTTGAAGTCTTCCACATGTAGGTTTTCGGCTATTTTCTTGGCAACAATCTGCTGTACTCTGAGGTGGGCTGGTAGTTCCTTTGCCGTGGCTAGTGAAATGATGTTGGGTGCAGTATTTGGGATGCCTAGGCACCTTTTGAGTGCTTTGGCTTTTAGCGCGTCAGTTTCTTTGTAATAATATTTCGGAGGTTGATTCAAGTTCGGCAAATTTGCTTCGATTTTAGGTCTAATAATCGATCTGAACGTATTGATAGCTTTAGGCGGCGGCAGCCCATGTCGGGGGGAGCTTAGTTTGAAAGCTATATTAATGGCTTTGCTTGCTTTTGTTTTTTGTTCCTTGTGCAGGATATTGATAAAGTTTTGGTGGTTGTGGTGTCTACTTAAGAATATGAAATTTTTGACCCAGGGAATAATGTTATTACCATATTTAAGGGCTTGGGTTGGGTTATTTTTAACAGAAAAGGCTATTGGTTGAGATTTGCTTATGTAAATGGGTAGTTTTAGTTGGTTACATTTTTAAATGAAGAGATCAAATTTCGCTTGTAGGGCATCTAAGGTTGCTTGTTTGCCTTTACCTTTGCAGATAATTAAAAAGTCATCTACGTACTGTACCAGAGTTGTGGAACTGTCTGAGATATTGTGGGGTTTGGACGTAAAAAGATTGAAAAGTAAAGGGCTTAAGACATCTCCTTGGGGTAGGCCATTGTTAAGTGTAATGTTGTCCTTGCCAAGACATAGTTTCCTGTTTGAAAGAAAGTTGCTTATCCAGTCTAGGTAATCGTGGCAGATATTTAGATTCTTGTGGGTATTTAGCAGACTGGGGACATCAACTCTCTCATTGGCATTAGCTATATCACAAGTAATAGCCATAATTGAATCAGTGTTTGTGGACTTTTTTGTAAGCCTGAAGACAGTATTTATGCACATTTTGGCTGATTTACCACGCCTGTACGCGGGTTATTCTGTTCGCAGAATTCTGTGGTTCTATTTTTGATAAGGTTGTTTATTATCTTTATGGAGGTATTTATCAGGGAAACAGGTCTGTAGTTTTCATAAACGTAAAGGGGTTTGTTTTTTTTTGGAATGCGTATGTTTCTAAGTATTTCGGGAATGTGCTTGTTTTTGAAACTGTGATTTAGAAATTTTAGCAGTGAGGTTTTGTTATTGTGGTCAAGGTAGTTGATCATATTGTAGTCTATTAAGTCAGGTCCAGGAGAAGTATCTCTGCTTCAAGAAATCCTACAAACACGAAAACATATAATATTAACATTAAAAATTTCAACCTCCTAAACAAAATCAGAACAGACAAAGAAGTTGGTGGCGTAACCATTGCCATCCACAAAAGTATAAAATACAAAACAATTCCAGTCGAAAATGAAATAGAAGCGGTTGCCTTAATAACGACAAATTTAAATCCTAACATTACTATATGCTCCTGTTACCTTCTACCCGATCTCAGGATAAAAATTTTCAAAAATAATGTTCTCTATCTTTTAAATAAAATAGGGCATGACAATCCGATAATTGTAGGTGGTGACTTCAATACGAGACACCCAAAATGAGGAGATACAAAGACAAACTATAGAGGCAAATTCCTGGAAAAAAATCAGCAAAGATCACAAATTATATTTTCTTAACTCAGGCTCATTCACCTTTTCCAATGTATCTAGACAAAAAAAAAATCCAAAAATGGAAATAAAAAATAATAGCAACGACGACGCAACCAGCGGTTGCAGTCACGATGTCAACAGTACATCGAGAGCTGTACTAACCACGAAAAAAACGAAGACTAACACGACGACAGTGACGGTAGATGAAAAACGGAGAACAGCAGACAGTGTGGTGCAGACTGAGATTCCTGCGGCGTTTGGGCGCAGCAAAAAATTATGCGAACGCGCGAGCGTCCTATTAAGCAGAAGCGGGAGACTCAGCAGGATGCTTCAGGTGTTCAAGCAGTGGAAGATAACATAAAGAGCACCGAAAATTCGATTGTCACCGCTGCGATCGTTACTAAAGCGACCGATGCAAGGGTCACAAATCCCGACATTGCAACGAAAAATCCAGAAGCAAACGAGGAGATTACGGCACTAAAAGCAAAGAGTGACCAGACACCGCGTGATTGTACCGCCAACGTTGAAAATGTGGTGGAAGTACTGCACTCGGAAACGGAACGCAAAAACCTCTCCCAAGGATGGTTGCAAGGTACAATTGCGGCCCAGCGATACGAAGAAGAAAGACTACTTCGAAAAGCGGGAGATGTTCTGAAAGGAATACAAGCTGCATGCGACTACCCAAAAATTAGCAAATTAGCAAAGTAGCAAAGGAAGGGCTCCTTGAACTATCGCATAGGGCACTATCGGAGGAGCTGGTTAAGGGCCGAAGATGAACAGAAGGCTAAAGAGGCGCTTGGGGCGAAATCTAAAGGCGACATGCTGAGAGCTCCATCATTAAAAGTCAATAAAAGAATGGCGTCTAGCCCAATCGTAGGAGATCGGCATAAAAGAAGGAAGGAAGAGGCACTTGACGGGCGTGGAGCACCAGATCAAGGGTTCCAGACAGTGCTTACAAAAGGAAACTCCTTCAAAAAAAGCCAGAAAGTAAAGTTCGTACGGACGCCCAATTAGAAAAAGGACCTGATGCAAAACAGGAGAGGTAGAAGCCCCGACGAAGACCCCGGCAGCAGGCACTGCTTGTGAAGCCCCAAGATGGCCGATCCTACGCGGAGGTGCTGCGGGACATCAGGGGAAACGTAAGGCCCGAAGACACCAATACTACCATTAAAGTAGTACGACCAACGCGGTCGGGCCACATACTGGTCGAATTCGGAGCAGAGGCCGGCAATAAAGATGCATTCTGTGACGCAGTAAAGAAAGTCCTCGGCAAAAGCGCAACTATAGCCCCGCTCGAGCCAATGGCAACGATCGAAATACGAGACATAGACTGCGCGACGGATCTGGCCGAGGTAGAAGAGGCCATCAAAAAGGAGTTCCCTAGCGTGGGAAGGATCAAAGCGAGACTGACACCAGAAAACAACAGGGGACAACGCATGGCCATAGTTGACTTGACCGAAAAGGACGCCGAAGAATTCCTGGACAAGGGCAAAGTACGAATTGGGTGGGTTGTCTGTAGGATACGGCGAAGAGCAACGCCTCTTCAATGTTTCAAATGCCTTGGTTATGGTCACACCACACAAGTATGCAAAGGACCCGATAGGAGTTCCCTATGTTACAAATGCGGTGAAACGGGTCATAAAAGAAAAGAGTGTACGAAGGAGGCACACTGTATCCTTTGCAAGGATGCTGATCCAAAACTTGATTTTGGACACGTCTTGGGATCAGGAAAATGCCGGGTGTTACAGGAAGCCCTAGCCAAGGCAAAATCAGAGCTTCGATGACCCGCATCCTGCAGCTAAACCTACACCGCAGTTCAACCGCCCAAAATCTGCTTGAGAACTTTGCGAGGGACAGGAAAGCCGACTTCTTGCTGCTGAGTGAGCAGCACCATAATAAAAGTCCTGCATTATGGTACTCTGATGAAGCTGGTACTGCCGCTATCTGGGTTCGGAACAGTGACTTTCAAGCGGAGAGTTGTGGACGGGCGGATGGTTTCGTGTGGGTTCGGTGCTCAGGGATCACTTTCTTAAGTGTGTACCTAACGCCTAACGAGTCGATATCATCTTTCCAAGCCAAGCTTAATGCTCTGGAGGGCGCTGTCTCGAACGCAGAGGGTAAAGTACTCGTTGGGGGCGACTTCAATGCTAAAGCAATCGAATGGGGCATGCCTCGGACGGATCCACGGGGAAAACGAATCCTGAAAATGGCGGCCAGGACGGCCCTCGTCGTACTAAACTCCGGAAATACGCCGACTTTCCGCCGTATTGGCTGTGAGGGAACCATACCGGACGTGACATTCGCCTCGGAGTCCTTAGTACGAAGGATACACAACTGGAAAATATTAGAGGACTACTCAGCCAGTGATCACCAGTGCATTCTGCTTGAGATAAGTGATGCTTTCTCCCGACGTCCGTGCTCTCGGCCTTCTACAACTGTATGAAACATTGGAAGAATGGACGTCGAGAGGTTCGTCAAGGCTCTCACAGCAGGTGAGCCGCTGCAGGGAGCTCCGGAGGGGACGGAAGAACTGGCAGCTCAAGACGTGGTGAACTCTACTATGAGCATAATCACGACTGCTTGCTGCGCTTCTATGCCCCGTGTAAGACCCCGGCACGGCAAGCCCCCAGTGTACTGGTGGTCTACTGAAATCGCTGAAAAGCGGAGGGAGTGTCATAAGCTTCGGCGTGAGGCTCAACGGGCGCGGAACTGTGACGAGGCATGCAAGCAGGTGGCAGCATATAAGTCGGCCAGGAAATGCCTTCGCAAACTGATCAACAGTAGCAAGGCTCGCTGCTGGCAAGACCTAGTGGACAATGTGAGCAAGGATCCGTGGGGCCTTGGCTACAAGCTGGTCATGGGGAAACTTGGTGCCCTACGGAAGCCTTGTATACATGACGCGGAAAAGGTGGACGCGATTGTGCGGGGACTCTTCCCCGCCCATCTCGTCCGTGTTGACGCTGTCCATGGTGAAACAGCAGTAGAGTGCCCACTCTTCACACAGCTGGAACTGGAAGAGGCAGTCCTCTCCCTGAAAGCGAGGAAGGCTCCAGGTCCAGATGGTGTTCCAGCTGAGGTGTTTCGGCTCGTCTTTCACCATTGTCCTGACTTGCTGCTCAGCACATTCAACGCTTGCCTACGGGATGGGGTTTTCCCGGTACGATGGAAGGTGGCGAGGCTCGTGCTGATCAGCAAGGGGAAGGGAAATCCCGAATCGCCGTCTGCATACCGCCCGTTATGCATGCTAGACACGGCTGGGAAAGTGCTAGAGAAACTCATCAAGGGAAGACTCACTGACGCGATTCGTGCTGCTGGGGACCTATCTCCTCGGCAGTACGGCTTTAGAGCAGGACGTTCTACCATTGGTGCGATTGCAGAGGTGGTGAACGCGGTCCAAAAGGCAGAGGCATATAGTCGCACCAAGCGACGGATCGTCCTGTTGGTGACACTCGACGTCAGGAATGCCTTCAACTCCGCTAGATGGGTGGATATTCTGGACACGCTGGAAAACTCTTTTCAATTTCCAGAATATCTAATGCGGCTTTTGAGGAACTACCTAAAGGACCGAAGCCTGCTCTACGACACGACACAGTGCCAACGAAGAATGGAAATTACATCGGGTGTTGCCCAGGGATCTATTCTTGGTCCGGACCTGTGGAAGGTGTCTCACGACGGGCTACTGAGACTTGAGATGCCAGATGAGTCGCGCTTGGTCGGCTATGCGGATGATGTTGCGGCTCTGGTCGCCGGACGCACCGTTGAACAAGCGCAACTTAGGCTAGGTATGCTAATGCGGCGAGTGAGGGACTGGATGACTGCTCGCGGGCTCAGTTTAGCACTGGAGGACACCGAAGTGGTCATCTTGACAAAAAAGAGAATCCCTAGAGTAAGGATGATCAGTATTGGAGATATACAAATCGAATCGAAGCCAGCGGGGAAGTACCTGGGGCTACTGATCGACTCGAAGATGAGTTTCTCTGAGCAAATCAGGGCAACGGCTGAGAAGGCTGCTTCGGGAATATCGGCCCTGAGTCGACGTAGGGGGACCCAGCCCATCAAGAAGACGCCTCTTGATGAGTGCTGTAGGGTCCGTGCTACTGTACGGAGCAGAGGTATGGGGCGACGCTCTCAGCAAGGAGGTATACCGAAAACGGTTGGCACAGGTACAGAGAAGAGGAGCACTGAGAATTGCATCTTCGTATCCAACAGTCTCCGACTCGGCGGTGAGAATGATTGCAGGCGTGATACCTGTCGCCCTCCTTGCTAGAGAGCGCCGCGCTATTTACCTGCGCCTAAACGAGGATGCGAGGGAGATGGTTGTCCGCGAGGAGAGACAACGCTCGCTCAACGATTGGCAGCAGTCTTGGGTGAATTGCGCGAAGGGAAGGTGGACTGCGCGCGTCATCCCGGATGTGAGACCGTGGCTCAATCGAAGGCATGGTGAGACTGACTTCTATCTGACCCAGCTTTTGAGCAGGCACGGGTGTTTTCAGTCTTACCTGCACAAGATCGGTAAGTCACGGTCTCCCGATTGTCGGTTTTCCCCAGGAGAGGAGGACAATGCCTGTCACACATTTTTTGCGTGTAAAAAATGGGTCAGGCTGCGAAGGGAACTCTACAGAGAGACGGAAGAGCTCACCCCGGATAATATAGTTGCGGTGATGCTCGAATCGGTTGACAAATGGAACCAGGTGGCACATTATGCTCGGACAGTCCTAAAATATAAAAGGGACTCACAGCAGCCGGAGGCGCTGGGGCTGGGGGATCGCTCTTCTGGCATTTCCTCTTCCCCTCTCCCCTCCCGCTAGGAAAGGGACTCCCCAGCTTGAAGGTGCCCCACGGCGTCACAAAACGAGACCTTGCCCGAAGTAATGTATCAGACGGTTCCAGGCTAGGTTCTCAGATTGACAGGGGAGGTGTTTAGTGGGTAGTCCAAGGGTATCCTCTATGGGAGTCCCACACTGCCAGACTCGGCGGGCGTAAATGCCTTCACCTGAAGGCGTAAATGCCTTCGCCTCCCTAGCATGTATCTAGCCATGGCACAAGGCAATTCTCAACTCCTGATGTAACATTCACTCACTCAATCAACAGTGTCAACTATTGGAAAACTGGCAAATATCAAATCAGCAAAAGTGGACATAGCCCTATTGAATTCGAATTAAATTTCAAGGCTTGGAAGAATGAAAGGAAGTTAATACCAAATAGAAAAGGCATTCTAGAACAGATTAACACCATTCAATTCAATGAGAACCTAAAACACAATGCTGAAGCATAAATAACCTCATCAAAAACAACCTCTTGAATGCAAGCAAGTTCAAATTTAACGCAAAACCCTGGTGTAACAAAGAACTTAAAAAACTATGGAAGAAAAAAACAAAAGCCTGGAAAAATTTCTGTAAGCAAGGAGTTCAAATAATGAAAAAATCTTTAGAGATCTTCAAGACACATGGAGAATAGAGGTACATAAAAGCAAACATTTCATATGGAACAAAAAAATAGGCGAAATCACAAATTGAGGGAATACAAAGGATTTTCGGGGAAAAAATAACTGCAGAATAAACAGGTCACAATGGGATCCACAAAACAATAAAAACTTCCTAACAATGATTTAAGATAAACATTAACCTCTCGCTAACCAATGGAACTGCACACAACCAACTAATAATAAGGCTGTCGACCCTTTCCACATGAGTGAGTTCCTGCAAGTCCTGGTTTTCGTTCAGTTCTCTCAACACCCGCCGACGTCAGTGGTGTAGGGTGTGGAGATCTGTCACACAACCTTATCAGTTGGTTGGGACCTTTAAATATAGGGGCGACAGATCTCGGTGGAATATCGATCCGCGGGATCGAGGTTATCACGAAATGTAGAATCAAAATCCAGAGTAATATAGCTATACTGGTATTGTGATAAGAGTGATTTTCTAAAAGTCTTATTTCAATAGAATTGTACTACTGAGATAGTGGTGAGATGAGGTATACGTTTGTTAGTGAAACAAAAACTACAAATTATTAGAAATATTTTATTACATACAGAAATAAAGTACTAAAGTCTTAATCTACCTGCCAAAACTTAATTTCAGTTTACTCATTTAAGCCCAATGCTCTTAAGAAAAATTTTGCAAAATCATAGTTTGTTTAATTTTTGTTCTACATTCTATTTCTTTGTTAGTTGACTATTTGAGCAGTCTTTGAAAATAAACGTTCGGATGGAACAGAACTCCCGACAATAGTTAAGCATTTGAAGGCTAACTTATAAAGCTTAGGAAATTGAACTGTTAGACCTTGCCATATTTGTAAACGATTCTCATTGAGCCTTGCTACTACTGGGCTCAGGGGCGGATCCAGAGGATCATTTGGGGTGGCGACCTCAATTTATCGTTATGTAACCCAATAACCCCATGATTGAATCAATAACAAGGAGAAAATCATGCAATTCAACCTATAGATTCTATAGCCATAATCCGAATAACCTATAACACTATACGTCCATAAGCCCCATAAAACCCATAGTCCCATAATCAAGGAACGAGAAATGTGAGAATATAAAAAAAGTAGATGGAAAAAAGTAAACATCTATTGAAAGAATGGGAATTGTTTCATAATATTCTACTTTATTGCGGATAGTTGAAGGAATTGGAAATAATGATCATATAAATATCTTTTTATTATGTATAGATATAGATATATATATATATATATATATATATATATATATATATATATATATATATATATATATATATATATATATATATATATATATACATATATATATATATATATATATATATATATATATATATATATATATATATATATATATATATATATATATATATATATATATATATATATATATATATATATATATATATATATATTATATATATATATATATATATATATATATATATATATATATATATTTATTAATTATTTTCATTTATTACAAAATACAAAATTCAATTTTCGTTTGCGTTGGGCGAAACGGTCGAGTATTTCGTCAACATTTAGTATAATTTCGGTATATACTCGTATAATCATCAAAGCTAATCAGTCAGTCTCTCATCTGTCATTGTTGTTCTCAGCTAAGTTTTTATTCTCTTCTCTTCTTCTCTTCTTGTTCGTTCCGCGCTAGATACGCTCAATGGCAAAGTGGCTAAAATTCTTAGTAATATATGGATAACTGGAAAAATTTCAATATCACGAACATTTAGAATACTTATAGCATCAATAGATTTTTTGTCACTGTTTTCCTATTTCTTTATCCATCGGAAAAGCTCCGATATCATAGTCTGCTTGATCAATGTCTTATTTACCGGTCAAAAATGAAGCATATTTTTGTATAAGTATATCAATCTCAACTTTTAAATGGTGAGGAATCCGGAAAGAGGATAAAAAGAGAGTATAACTTCAATGTATCATCCGAAAATGTTTCTCGTAAGTCTTCTGTTGTCTTTTCCAAGATTGGAATAAATATAAAGTGACGATAATATTCGGCGATATTTTCACTAGGATAATTTACTCTATTGCATTGCCTTCGTTCCAATCGAGGTATTTTAAGTTCAATATTCAAGACGCATGTTACAAACGCGGTGGAATGGGACATAAAAAAAAAGAGTGTACGAACGAGACACACTGTATTCTTTGCAAGGATGCTGTTCCAAGACCTGATTTTGGACACGTCTTGGGATCAGCAAAATGCCGGGTTTTCCAGGAAGCCCTAGCCAAGGCAAACCAGAACTTAAATGACCCGTATCCTGCAGCTAAACCTACACCGCAGTTCAACTGCCTAAAATCTGCTTGAGCAGTTTGCGAGGGACATGAAAGCCGGCTTTTTGCTGCTGAGTGAGCAACGCCATGATAAAAGTTCTGCCAGCACTGCCAGCATCCGGGTTCGAAATAGTGATTTCCAGGCGGGGAGCTGTGGACATGGGGGTGGTTTCGTGTGGGTCCAGTACTCAGGGACCACCTTTTTTAGTGTGTACCTAACGCCGAACGAATTGATATCATGTTTCAGGCTTTGGAGGGCGCTGTCTCGAACGCAGATGGGAACGTGCTGGTTGGGGGAGAATTCAACGCTAAAGCAATCGAATGGGGCATGCCTCAAACAGATCCGCGGCGAAAACGAATCCTAGAAATGGCGGCCAGGACGGCGCTCGTCGTACTAAACACCGGTAATACGCCGAATTTCTGTCATATTGCCTGTGAAGGAACCATATCGGACGTGACATTCGCCTCGGAGTCCTCAGTACGGAGGATACACAACTGGAGAGTATTAGAGGACTACTCAGCCAGTGATCATCAGTGCATTCTGCTTGAGATAAGCGGTGCTATCTCCCGACGTCCGTGCTCTCAGCTTTCTACAATTGGATGAAATATCGAAAAGATGGACGTCGAAAGGTTCATCGAGGTGCACCGCTGCAGGGAGATCCGGAGGCGACGGAAGAACTGGCAGCTCAAGACGTGGTGAACTCTACTATGAGCATCATCACCACTGCTTACCAAGCTTCTATGCCCCGTTAAAAACCCCGGCACGGCAAGCTCGCAGTGTACTGGTGGTCAACACAAATTGCTGAAAAACGAAGGGAATATCAAAAGGTTCGGCGTGAGACTCAACGGGCACGGAACCGTGACGAGATAAGCAATCGCGTAGCAGCATATAAGTCGGCCAGGTAATGCCTACGCAAATTGATCAACAGAAGCAAGGCTCGCTGCTGGCAAAGTCTAGTGGACAATGTGAGCAAGGATCCGTGGGGCCTTGGCTATAAGCTAGTTATACGGATGCTTGGCGCTCTACGGAAACCTTGTATACATGGTGCGGAAGAGATGGACGAGATAGTGCAGGCACTCTCCCCCGCTCATCCCATCCGTGTTGACGCTGTCCGTGGTGAAACAGCAGTCGAGAGTCCACAGCTGGAACTCGAAGAGGCAGTCCTTTTGCTAAAAGCGGGGAAGGTTCCAGGTCCAGATGGTGTTCTAGCTGAGGTATTCCAGCTTTTCTATCACCATTGTCCTGACTTGCTGCTCAGCACATTCAACGACGCTTACCTACGGGACGGGGTTTTCACTGTACGGTGGAAGATGGCGAGGCTCATGCTGATCAGCAAGGGGAAGGGAAATCCCGAATCGCCGTCTGCACACCGCCCGTTATGCATGCAAGACACGGCTGGGAAAGTGCTAGAGAAACTCATCAAGGGAAGACTCACTGACGCGATTCGTGCTGCTGGGGACCTATCTCCTCGGCAGTACGGCTTTAGAGCAGGACGTTCTACCATTGATGCGATTGCAGAGGTGGTGAACGCGGTCCAAAAGGCAGAGGCATATAGTCGCACGAAGCGACGGATCGTCCTGTTGGTGTCACTCGACGTCAGGAACGCCTTTAACTCCGCTAGATGGGTGGATATTCTGGACACGCTGGAAAACTCTTTTCAAGTTCCAGAATATCTAATGCGGCTTTTGAGGGACTACCTGAAGGACCGAAGCCTGCTCTACGACACGACACAGGGCCAACGAAAGATGGCGGTTACATCAGGTGCTGCTCAAGGATCTATCCTTGGTCCGGACCTGTGGAACGTGTCTTTCGATGGCCTACTGAGACTGGAGATACCAGATGAGTCGCGCTTGATCGGCTATGCAGATGTTGTTGCGGTTCTGGTTGCTGGACGCATCGTTAAGCAAGCATAATGTAGGCTGGGTATGTTGGTGCGCCGAGTAAGGGACTGGATGACTGCTCGCGGGTTCAATTTAGCACTGGAGAAAACTGAAGTGGTCATCTTGACAAAAAAGAGAATCCCTAGAGTAAGGGTGATCAGTATTGGAAACATACGAAACGAATCGAAGCCATCGGTGAAGTACCTGGGGCTACTGATCGACTTGAACATGAGTTTCTCTGAGTAAATCGGGGCAATGGCTGGTCAGGCTGCTTTGGGAGTATTGGCTCAGAGTCGACTTATGGCCAACGTATATGTAAGATTTTTGATTTGTGTTTCGGTCATATGTTCGGTTCTTAAATTCAAATGATTCACGGTTTCGGAAGCATATTGTTTAAGAGGAATACGGATGTTTCGTTTGATAGTCATGAAGTTATTGTCAGTGTGGATAACTGTCTGGAGAGATTTTAAGCTGTTTTTAAGGCTGGTAGGATGCAAAACTTGATTTTTTTTCTATGTTGGGTCCAAATAAGGGGATGAAGGCATGGTGTGTTATTTTAATTGATCGACAGAGTTTACATTAAAAGGTTTTTCATTTGGTATGGGGTACCGTGTGAATCAAGGCTGAATACAGTTTATATTTGAGCCTGTGTCAATTGTTGTACGTATTGTGCGTTATCGTAGTTTTCATTGGGGGCAACGCTTCTTTGTTCTACATTAAATATTCTTTGCTTTGAGCGATTCGGGATGTTGGCCGCTTTTGAGCCGGGTGCTGGTATTGACGATGACGCCAATTTTGATAGTTTATGGCTCTTGACCTAATTGATTGGTCAAGGTCCATCGGGTTGTACTGCTTGGGTTTTGGAGGTAGTGACCTAAAGTTCGGATTGGGTGCAAATGGTCGATGATTTGAAGAAAATGGATTAAATTGCGGATTCGGCTGACGAAATTGTGGGGGCTGTGACCTATAAGGGTTGTGGACCAATCCAGAGAAAAATTCCTTCCTTGGTACGAGTATGTGACCATGTGCGTTATTCCTTTCGGGTGGTATTGGGGGCGGTGTGTGTTCGAGTAGGTCCTTCTACTTGGGTTTTGTGAGCTCAAGGCATGTTAAGCCCTATAGTCAACATTCTGTAGCTTTAGACAAAGGTGTAGTGCTTGTGGGAAATCGACAGGTTTTCGTATGCTTAGGAGGCATGAGATATCGCTCTTGAGCTTTGTCTCTGTAGAACTGTGCCATATTTCTCATTGATTCATCTCCTGTGTTCATAGAAGATACTTTGTTGAGTATAAGTGACAAGTGGTGGTACACAGTATGATAGAATTCGTGTACTGAACTATGTCCTTGCACAAGGGTCGTCATTTGGTACTCTAGAGTACCAATATCGCGTTTATCCGCGTAGTGCAATGCTAGGCACTTTGATATTTTTGGCCAATCCAAGGGTATGTTGTAGGACTCGAGAGCGATATCCGCCTGCCCTACAATCTTGTTGCGGATGACGGATAGAATACCATAATATTTTGGTGTTCGTTAGAATTCTTTCCACACTTTTCTTCCATGAACGAAATTCACTTGGGTCACCAGAGAAGGTTTGTAGACTTTTCACGACGCCTGCAATCTTGTTCGTGTCGGATACGTCTCATCCTGCGTCTACACTTATGGGTACATCTTGACCAATCGGAGGCAAGATTCATAAAAGAATCAAATCTTTTTCTTCCTTGAATTTGGAGCCTTTCTGAGACTAGTTGGGTTATAAGACAAACGAGATAGTCATGGTTTTGAATAGCTTGTGAAGGGTTTGCGGGATTTGTTGCTGAACCCGCGTTTACTATATGTGGAAGCTCGTTAGAATTTAAACGTGGAAGCCTGATTACGTTATTTCGGTTGGCCATTCTCACAACAGAAATTCGTTTGCGCGTTCTCACTCAACAAGAAGATGTTTCTTGCACACAAGGAGTTGCAATGAGTTTCACGGAAAAAAGGGAAAGGGATAAAAACAAATTTCGCAATGGGACGAGATTTCTCGACAAAAAATATCACTTTATATGGAGAAATCACTTCCTGCATACATTTTTTAAGTATTGAAAGGACAGTACTGGAATTCAGAATTTATTATGAACTGGGAGTTTAATTATCATTCCGGTCAAGTCACTTAATACGATACTGATATTTCTTATAAAATTTGAACTTAAAGGGTATTGAAAACTCAAAATAATGTAGTACTGGAAGTCATAACTCAACCAAAACTGAAGCGGTACTGAAAACCAGAAGCAGTACAGTACTGAAACTCCAAATTCAATCGGCACTTAAGCGGTACTGAAGATTGATGGAAACGCAGTCCTTTAAATCGGTCCCTAATCGGTACTTAAGCCGTACTGAAATTTCAAAGCAATACAATATTGTGATTCGGTACTAAATCTGAACTAAAGCAGTACTTGAAATGGGACACAATCGAATACTGAAATTCAGAACTCAATCGATACCTAAGCGAAACGGTAAACTTTTGACATATCATTCAGTCGAGTTTAAGTGTTCGGTCAAGTTAAATGTTTGGTCTCGTTTTATTAAAACTCCGTAAAATGTTTCAAGTTTTTAAAATTGAATGTGATAATACCATTCTAGCTTTGCCAGTATCGTAGGTCTCTAATGGTTATGTGAGCTATTTTGATTAAATAATAGGCCTGTCCTGTGATATAAATAATATATTATTATAGGTACAGTTTAATAGAAATTTAATGAAGCACTATATCAGGCAAATAAAGTTCCTCCAGAAAGCTGGAAATTATATAAAATTTCAGCTATCAACCGCAGAAAATATGGTAGTAATAATGTATCACAGAAAACTTTTTTTTACATATTTTTTACTTTCAAGAAACGTCTGATCAAGCACTCATAGCGGAGGAGTTGCTTTTGGATGTGAGCGACGTTAATACATTAGACGTCAACACAACATCGAAATCTTTCACAAAAAAAAAAAAGAAAAGTGCCTGATATTTTGGAGGATGGATCAACTGATTCCTGTAATGAAGTGCTACCAGCTGTTTCTGTAAAATTTAAAAGTTTTAACGAGAGTATACGATTTGGAGTTACAAAAATGGGTCTCATTCACCGGTATTGAAGCATAAAAGTTTCCATTGAAAAACTTATGTCACATAAAAGCGGTCATAGGTAAAGTAAGTTTTCTTCACAACCATATCAAGTAAATACAATATTAACCATTAACAGATATCTGGGGAGCAATTTTCAACAAGACAGAAAGAAGTGTCACGTTGCAAGTCCAACGCATTTTCTAGCAGACTTGCGACAGGGTCCGTGGTGTAGAAAGTGGTCGGAGTAGTGTGTCAACTCACCAACAAACCCAATAATGATAGATACGTGTGAATTAATTAATAATTTTGAAACCTTATTTACAATTTCGTTATTTTTGCTACATATTTGGCTTATATTATGTTAAGAATAGAATTGATTTTCGTATAAATAATAAAAATTACGAATTTAATACGGTGAAAACATTATATGCTTATTGGCTTTTTCAAATCGAAATTTTTTTCCGAAATTCTGTTCAGCTTATTCAATTTTATGTTAATTTCTCATTAGCTTGCTTAATCGTTTAGTTAAAAAACTAATTGTTTAGTTTTCGACACACGAAGCTTTCGTTGACGGAGATACGAACAAGAGATTATTTTTAAAAGGAAAACAGCACATTTTGCATAGTATTTCTGTTGCTTCTGAAATCTCGTAGCTTAAGATCTCTGAATCAAACGCTCCTATGAGTATTTCTAACTCTGCTAAATTATGAGGCTCATTGTTCAACGGTTTCGCATTGTAGAACTTTGGGCTGTAAATCTTTATTTTATGATTTTTTTCAAACCATTTTACTCTTAATATCTCCTGATTAGATTTAAGTATAATACAGTTATCATTAAAGGTTCCAGCTCTTATAATAAAAGATTTTGGACTTGTTCATAGCAAACTCTTTTGTAAAAATTGGCATATCGGAACGCAAAATATTGATCTTATGCTGTGTTGTTGTTTCGGGCTTCCATAAGTTTGTTCTTAATTTGTTCTATTTGCCTGTTTGTGAGTGAACATGTCTTCACAACATTTATAAACGCTTCTAACTTAAAGCAAGAATTTACATCGAATGGACCTAAATTGTATTCATCTCGTGCTATATGAATTAAGCTTTGAACGTTGTATCTAATATGTTCTAAGCCATATACTTTAGGAAATTGACGCACGAAATATAAAAGCAAATCTTTGGCATATTCGTTAAATTCATAGTAATAAACTTTCGACGTTGAGATTCTAATTGTGAGGCTAAGACGTAAGAAATGTTTGTATGTATCAGAACATATGATTCCTCTCAACGCTATAGGTGCTGAAGATAGTTAAAATACTCCAAACTCTAAGGCCTTGAAATGTGGTGCATATTTCAAAGTTCGAATTTTCCGTTGAAATTCAGAGCAAGAGTATTTCTTCAGTATTCCCAATCGTTGGTTGACTTTTAAAACTTGTTTACTTGACAATTTTTGCTTATGTGGTTTCCCAAGTAATATGGATACAGTTTTTTTATATACACCCTCATCAACTGCATGCATTTTGTCGATTGCAAACTGTTTGATCCTATCAATTGGCAGTTTTTCTAAAATAGACCGAGAGTCTTTATGATGACTTAAATCAAAATCGCCATTAATAGTTGTCCTGTTTCTGAAAGTCACAGTATCTCTCAAAGGCGCTGCCACTTCTGGGTATACTATTTTGGATGTCCCACTAGCTGTGCTGAATCGTTGACCTTTGGTGAAGCATTTTTGGCAAAAAAAAGTAATCACCGTGCCCTTTTACGTGCTTGACAGCTGCCATTGCTTAAGCCTCACATACAAATGAATGTATAATAATTTTATATGATTTTGATTGAAAGTCAATCCCAACTCTAACGAGGTGCAATATATCGTCAACAAACCGTTTCATTACTGCATTAAAGTTCTAAGGTTATCAAGATTACTAATGCATCCAGCTATTATCCATAAACTATGGCCACTACTTTTAGAAGAAGGTGTTCCATCAATGTTGAAAGAAATCTCAAAATGGGGAATATCATTCATCAAAATTGTGTGCATTTTAGCTTGAATACATGATAGCAATGAATCCTACATTGTAAAAAGAATATATTGGCCAAAATCTATGGTTTCAATAAAACGTTCTTCAGTTTTGGGGTTCCAAGCAGAGACCTAACATCCCTCAAGGAGAAATCACACTCTTCTGATAGAATTTTTAACAAACTATTGATGTCTGTATGATTAATTGCTGCGCCACAAGCCCGTGAACTTTATTTTAAATACCATGAAGAATACGGTATATCTCCAGCCCAAGCCAAAAAAGACCTGGACACTTATTCCTCACACGTGAGCAGCAACTATATATCTTCTCTTCAACGATCTAGAGAGCAACACCAGAAATTTGTTCGTGCCCAGTAAAACCCCACTCAGTTCCAATCGCCTCAGACTCTTTTACCACAACTGTGGTGGTATGAGAGGAAAAGTCAATAAACTCTTTCTTGACGCCAAGTCATGCCATTTTAATGTTCTTTCCCTGACCGAAACATGGTTGAACAAGTCATTTGTAAACGAAGAGATTCTTGATGGAAACTGGACTATTTATAGGGACGATAGAGATTATCGTAGCACTGGACAGACCCGGGGCAGTGGCGGTCTTATTGCTGTGCATAATTCCTTTTCCAGCAAGCTGGTCAGCACAGTTCCAAATCAATTTTATCAACCTAAAATCGTCCGCATCAAAGTGGAGAAATCGGATTTATACGTTGGTGTTTTTTATATTCCAGATAGGATAGTCTACAATGATGTGTTTAATATAATTTCTTCACTGGCTCCTTCCATCAAGGAAGAAGACGAAATTATCATCTCTAGCGACATCAATCGCTCTAATTTGTCATTCATGGTCGACGAAGCTGATGGTGGTCTTCTGCCAATAAATATTTCGGACGATATTGGCTTCGAACTTATTAACACTTTATATGGTAATGATTTGCAGCAAATTGTTTCGACTCCGAACCATTACGGTAATTGGCTAGATCTGATATTTACAAACGCATACGACGACGTAGTGGTCAATCCGACTGGTGAAGCAGAGCACCTATTTTCTAATAGCCTAGACCATTCTGCACTTTCTGTTGAGCTGTCTACTACCGATGAAGCAAACCAGCTATCTTACAATAACAATATTGTATACGACATATTTAATGCTGACTATGATGGCATAAATAACTATCTTCGTCAAATTGACTGGACTGGTACTCTTACAACGTTAGGTGCAGACGGTGCAGTAGCTCGTTTTTACAAGATTTCCTTGGACGCCGTTGAAAGACACGTACCTAAGATAAAAAAGAAGAACAAACTCTCTGAGCCTTGGCTAGATAGTGAGCTCCGTTACTTGCGAAATCAAAGAAATAAGCTTTATAAAATAATTCAATCAAGATCCAATGTGAACCATGAGATGAAATCCAAATATTATGAGCTGGCGAAGGAATTTCCCGGGAAGCATATACATCATATGTTAACACAATTGGTGAAAATATTATTTGTGATCCGAAAAATTCTTTGATTTCGTAAATATAAAACGCAAGTCTCATGGCTTTCCTAAATTCATGATATATCAGGAATCTAGCTCTTCCAACCCAATAGATATTTGTGAATTTTTGCCAGCCACTTTCGATCCATTTATTCTACAACCAGCTCTTCGTACTATGCGCCTTCCTCGGATCTAAATCCAGCCGTTTTAAATAAGGAAATTTTTATTTCAAAAGATGAAATACTTAAAGCAATAGAAGATCTTGAGCTCAATAAAGGGCCAGGGCCTGATTTATTCCCTCCTTACTTTTTATTCAACTGCAGAGAGCCATTGATCTTACCATTATATATCCTTTTTAACAAATCCCTTGCTGCTGGAATTTTCCCCTCATCTTGCAAGTCATCACATTTGACACCAATATATAAAAATAATGGGGCGACGCTCTCAGCAAGGATGTATACCGAAAACGATTGGCACAGGTACAGAGAAGAGGAGCACTGAGAATTGTATCTTCGTATCCAACAGTCTCCGACTCGGTGGTGAGAGTGATTGCAGGCGTGATACCTGTCGCCCTCCTTGTTAGAGAGCGCCGCGCTATTTACCTGCGCCGAAACGAGGATGCGAGGGAGATGGTTGTCCGCGAGGAGAGACAACGCTCGCTCAACGATTGGCAGCAGTCTTGGGGGAATTGCACGAAGGGAAGGTGGACTGCGTGCCTCATCCCGGATGTGAGACCGTGGCTCGATCGATGGCATGGTGGGACTGACTTCTATCTGACCCAGCTTTTGAGCGGGCACGGGTGTTTTCAGTCTTACCTGCACAAGATCGGTAAGTCACGGTCTCCCGATTGTCGGTTTTCCCCAGGAGAGGAGGACAATGCCTGTCACATATTTTTTGCGTGTACCAAATGGGCCAGGCTGCGAAGGGAACTCTACAGGGAGATGGGAGAGCTCACCCCGGATAATATAGTTGCGGTGATGCTCGAATCGGTTTACAAATTGAACCAGGTGGCACATTATGCTCGGGCAGTCCTAAAATATAAAAGGGACTCACAGCAGCCGGAGGCGCTGGGGCTGGGGGATCGCTCTTCTGGCATTTCCTCTCCCTTCCCACTAGGAAAGGGACTCCCCAGCTTGAAGGCGCCCCACGGCGTAACAAAACGAGACCTGGCTCGAAGTAATGTGTCAAACGGCTCCAGGCTAGGTTCTCAAATTGACAGGGGAGGTTTTTAGTGGGTAGTCCAAGGGTACCCTCCATGGGAGTCCCACACTGCCAGACTCGGCCGGCGTTGATACCTTCACCTCGTTACCACAAAAAAAAATATATAAAAATAAAGATAAGGGGTCGGTTGCTATTTTATCAGCTACACTAAAACAATTTGAAAAATAGTCTGCTCCAAATTATCTCCCATTATTGAGCCACGGCTTAACGATCAGCATGGTTTTCGTAAAAATCGCTCGACCACAACAAATCTATCCGTGATGGTGTCTAGCATTGTCTGTGAAATGGAGTGGAGGCACCAAATAGACGCGATTTACACTGATTTTAGTAAAGCGTTCGATCGGGTCAACCACGAAATCGTAATACACAACCTTAAACGATTCGGAATCGGTTTCTTACTGAAGTGACTTGGCTCATATCTCCATAATCGGACTCAAAATGTTATATTTTAAGGTTTCATATCCAAACAAATAAATGTTTGCTCCGGTGTACCACAAGGCAGCCATCTGGGCGCTCTCCTTTTTAATATCTTCATTACTGATATTTCAGAGGTCTTGTCGGATATTCCTCATCTTTTCTATGCCGATGATCTTAAGCTTAGATAGATACATTATTCCTTCAAAACAAAATTAACTCCCTGTTAGAATGGTCCCAAATTAACCAACTCTCTTTGAACTTTGAAAAATGTCAAGTTATAAGTTTTCCATGGAAACGCTTAACTTTAATCAACAATTATCATCTTTACCATCATAAACTTAGCCGGGTGGATAGCATCGTAGACCTTGGTGTCACTTTGGACAGAAAAATGCGTTTCCATTTACATTACGATCATGTCATCAGTAGGGCCAGTAAGCTCCTTGGTTTTGTCAAGCGTCGATCTAAAGAATTTGAGAAGGCATGGGTCTCTAAGACATTATACCTTTCTTTAGTTCGTCCTAACCTTGAATTTGCTTGTCTAATCTGGGACCCGAGCTTTAATGTTCATTCCGACAGGATTGAGCCGGTTCAAAAACAATTGGTCCTTTTTGCGTTAAGATCAGTATTTAATCCGAAAAATTTTTCAGATTTGCCATCATATGAGCAAAGACTTCGGATCCTCAATATATCAACGCTGGCTTTTAGAAGATCTATGTTTGCCTGCTGCTTCGTGTTTGATATCCTTAGAGGCACTATTAAAATACCATTCCAAATTTCACGGAGACCCTCGACAACCAGCTGGCTCGCATCTTATCAGACGCATCGTTAAAGACGAGCAACGAGCTCTGGATGGAAGTGAAAGCGGCTATCAGAACCGTGGCAGAACAAACGATCAGACATCAAGCCCGGCGCAAGAGGAATGATTGGTTCGATGATGAGTGCCAGAATGCGTTAGATAAAAAGAATCAGGCCTACAAAGAATACGTAGGTAGGAAATCAGGACGAAGGAGAACACTATGAAAAGTTCAGAAGAGTAGCGAATAAGATAGTTAGGATTAAGAAAAGAAAATACTATGACGACCAATTGAGAAGTATACATGTAAGTTTAGCGAGCAATAACACAAGACAAGCATACAAAGTAGTAAAAAGCCTGAAACGTGGTTATCAGCCCAAAACCACGCTCTGTTGTGATGACATCGGCAATATCATTGCTGTTGAAACCAAGATTAAGGAAAGATGGGCAAAGTATTTCAAGAACTTACTTAGTCCTCCGCAGAGAACCAGAACATCGGAGCCGATAGATGTCTGCGGAGAGCATTCATTGGCTCCGACAACTCTGGATGAAGTTTGTTCCATCATCGATGCCCAAAAGAATAATAAAGCGCCGGGGATCGATGAGATTCCAGTGTAGCCCATCAAATATGGTGGCAGTAGTGTTCATCAAGCTATTCACAAAATCATTCAACACATTTGGCAACAAGCACATATGCCGAAAGAGTGGAGCCAATCAATTATACTCCCTATCCACAAAAAAGGTGACAACCTGCAGTGCGAAAATTATAGAGGCATATCACTACTTTGTACGGCGTACAAAATATTTTCTAAAATCTTAGAAAATAATATCGGATCATACGCCAAAAGTATTATTGGGGAGTATCCAAGTGGTCTTAGAGCAGGTAGATCAACAACAGACCAATTGTTCACGGTCAAGCAGGTACTTGAAAAATGCTGGGAGTTCAACTTAGACGTACACCAAATTTTCGTTGACTTCAAGCAAGAATACGACAGTATTGATTGTAACGTACTGTACCAAATAATGCTTGGTTTTGGCATCCTAGCCAAATTAGTCCGTCTTACCAAAATGACAATGACGACCTCCCAAGTCCGCATTAATAACCAACTCACCGATGCCTTTGGCACAAATATCGGACTAAAGCAGGGAGATGGGCTGGCCCCATTGCTATTCAATTTGGCTCTGGAATACGTCATAGGGAAGCTACCTGTCGATACACGAGGTAAATTACTATACAAGTCGAGCCAGGTAGTGGCTTATGCAGACGACATCAACATTCTGTCACGGTCACTAACAACTGCCAAAGAACTCTTCGTGAAACTCGACAGCGAAGCAAAACTAGTAGGGCTACGAATGAGTGAAAATAAAACAAAGCTCTTGACGCAGCCGAGGAAAGATACCTCACATACACATAATATCACACTTGGCGAATACAGTATCGAGAATGTTAGTGAATTTGTGTATTTAGGCGCCAAAATAACTAGAACGGGCAATGAAAGAGACGAAATACGCCGAAGAATACAGCTCACAAATAAAATATTTTATTCAGTATTGACGATCTTGAAGACTAGCTGCATTCACAAGAAAACAAAGCTCCAAGTATACAAATCTGTGATAAGACCTGTGTTATACTATGGGTGTGAAACATGGACCCTAACCCAAGCATCCGCAAATATATTGAACGTCTTTGAGTGACAGTTCCTGAGGCGAATAATCGGAGCAAAGCTAGATGGGGACCAATGGCGAATTCCATACAACCATGAGCTGTATGAAATTTTTGACGAACCGGAGGTCTCAACGATTGTAAGACTTCGGAAGCTGCAATGGGCTGGACACCTGAATCGTATGGACGAACAATGGATACCCAAGAAGGTATTCGTTGGGAGAACTGAAGGCCGGAGGCCAGTGGGGAAACCGAGACAACGCTGGTCTGACTCGGTCGACGAAGACAGTTTCGGAATTGGGGGACGCGGTCAATGGACCGAGACAGTTGGAGGCGCTGCTTGCAGGAAGCGAAGGCCCGAGAGGGGGAAGCAGAAGGACAAGTTTTTCGCCGATGAGCCACAGAAGTTGTACACAGATGGAATAATGGCTCTACCCAAAAAATGGCAAAAGGTCATAGATAATAATGGATAGTATGTACTTAAATAAAATCTATTTTAAATAAAAGAAATATTCAATCAAAAAATGACTAAAAAGGCTCAATACTTTTTAGAGTTACCAATATAATAAAATTGCGAGCAGGTTTTACGATAAGTGGAAAAAATTTTTGAAGCTTAATCAACTCTGTACAATTTAAATTCTGTTTTTTACCTTTGCATATTAAATGGATTTGCGTTGTATCGCTTGTAAATGCGCTTATTTACAGAAGCTAGTGATTTAAAATAGTTCATATAAAGTACAAAGTTGTGTTGCAAAATTTCTGCTTCCCTTCCCTCGAAACACACGCGCCGCCACTGCTTTGCAGGAACGTGTCGGTAACTCACATAATAAATGTAATATGTTTGGGGACTGAACTGAAGTATCGTTCATCAGTATACTGTAAATGAAAGACTCAGCTTGACAGTAAGCTGCCGGCTTGGATTTCAATATGTTAGTCCCTTATTTTTAAAACAAAGATGACATATCCTGCAGTTCATTTTGATTTAAATAATTTTGTGAGTAAACAATCGAACAACTATTTAAACCTAAATTTAATCAATGGATATAAAAATATACATTTAATTTTGATTCGAGATTCATTTGAAAAATTTGTTAAGGAAAAAATCGAAATCCTGGTTGTTTGAAAATCCGATTTTTTGGCTGTGAAAAGCCGCCCGGTTAAACCGAAGATGAAAAAAACCCAAAAATCGAAGAACCGGGTTTTAAACCAAAAACTGCCATCACTAGGACAAACAGGTCGCGATTTGAATAAAGTTTTGTAAGTTAGTACAAGGAATTCCTTTTTATTTAGATACAGCGATGACGGCTTTGATGTTTTAAGAAAAAATTATAATATATGTATGTATGTTGTAGTATTTCTTTATTTGTTTTTTATTACGGACAGGAAGTAATTCCAAATACTGTTTATTTTTATGACCATTGTAATATTTCCATATTTATCTGAACCTTCATAAATTACTTTAATACTTTCACCCAGATAATCTATCATTTTGGAGCCAAGCAATTTTCATAAATCTCTGAAGTTCATTATAAAAATTCTACTTAGGTAATGCACTCATAAAACCGCATGACATCATCTGGTGGCTTGCAGAGATGCCATAAAATGAGCACTTACCGTGGAGCGTGCTTGGATGACTTGGCGGCACGCATAGTGCCGAACAAGTGGGCAACGGTCATATCCATAAAATCAATTGTTTCCTTGCTGGAGGTCACTGGGGCGGAAAAGCAGCAACTTGCTGTGGCAAAACACACGAGCTCCCGCACTACTCAAGTTCGCACCCAATAACAACTTTATCAGGCTGAAAGCCATGAAGGCACTTGGCAAGAAACTCCTACCCTCGGATATATGTTATGGGTACAAGGAATGTGTAACCCTTTCGTTTGTTTAACTTAACCGAAAATAAAATAGGCAAAACGGAATGTACAAATCGCGAGAAGTGGAAAAATTGCATGTCAAGATGAAATGTGGTTGTGTCCTTTTGGTGGGAACCCTAAGGACGGCGATATTTTGTAATTGCCTCGCATTTCCCGTGCTTTTAGTCACCTATGTAATATGTTGGTGGCTAACGACAGGATTCGCGGAAGTAGAAGTTATAAAAATTTTTCGGCTGGGGTTTGTTGGGCAATTTTTTATACATATCTCGGCTGGCCAATCTGGATCAGTCAAACGGTATTTTGCACGTTTAAATAATTCATGAGAGAGACTCAACCCTACAAGTCCAATTTGAGACTGTAATAAAAAAGGGCCAACCATGGTCAAAATTGTTTCTACAGTTTGCAGTGTGCATGGAAATTTAACTAGTCCCTATTTTAGTCACATTTGAACGACAGAATATGTATAATGTTTTGCTTATGAAAAATGAACCTAAGAATTTGTTTAATTGACAAGTCACTTTCGTACAGATGATACGATTGAATGGCTCAAATTGAGTTTGTTGTAAAGAACGTGACACTACGAGTCCGGCAGGATCTTTCATCAATGGCTAGTGCATAATTTGCCGAAGCTAATATTTCCCTAACCCCGTTGGATTATGCAGAGGAAAAAAAAGAGGCACTCCGGGAGTGCCGACAGAAGTGAAAACTTGAACAATAACGTTGTGTATTTTTGAATGTTTTGGAATGTTTAGGGAATAATTTTGCGCGAATTGTTTTATTTATCAGTAGAAACTACTATAATTTATATGGTAAAATACAATATTCATTTATTGCGCTATCGTACGCAATTTTTACAATTATTTAACATAAAAAAGTTTACACTTCAGAAAAAAAACAACTTTCATGCATAGTTTCAACAACTCTATCACCATCATCATCGCCAATTTGTAAAACTGATACAGTAAGTTTCTGGCAGCTCAAGTAAGAAACGAAAAATTTTGATTCAACTCGATTTAAATGTTTTGTAAAGACCGCATCAATAGTAGTTTTATATTTCGTTGTGCTAAGATAAGTTCATTTGACATCGTTAAACTAAATTCATTATTGAACAAGTTGAGTAAGCAGGAGAGTGCTCCTACCAGAAGGACTTTGTAAACATGCTAGGATTAGAAACAAGTTTTCTGATAGCGTGAATCGATAACTTGAATTATTTATCCGATACTTGGATATGAAATCGTTCAAATTTATCCAAAAGATGCACAGTTTCTTTCATAAGCACAGTGCAGCCGCCATTTTGATCTAGCTTAAACGATTTTTCTGAATGCTCGGCCGATTGAATATATTCATGTTAAATACTATTCCTAAAATTTTCATGAAAATTGAAAGAAAATAAAAGTGCCTAGGTCAATTTGAAATATGTATCAACCATAAACACGTAATCGCTATAACTCACTTGATTATGACTCGATCTCAATTAAATTTTGTGAACGTACATATCTTATATAAGTCTTTATAATTGCAAAATTTCAAGAAGTTTAAAGGGATCGTTTTGATTTTATGGGCGAAAATGTGAAATCTACAAATCGTACTATAATTAACAAAGTTGAGTGAATTTGTTGCCCTTGTACTCATAAAGGTCCACATTCGTGACAATTTTCAGATTTTTCAGCTCAAAGGTGTCCAATCGCGAGGGGGGTGCACAAATTTTTGGTACATTTTACCTTCCCCTGGACCCCCTCATCCAGAAAATGATTTTTTTATTCCAGATTCTAAAAGTTCTAATCAAGACCTTTCATTTGATACCCCACTCGACTAACTTTGGTTAAAAAAAATGTTTAAGGGTTCATTCGTTATAAGGGGGGACCCCCTTAAAAAATTTTTAAATTTTTGATAAGGCCTTTACTTTTGAGAAACCATCACTTCTGACCTTTTCACAAAGTTTTAACATTCTAGCTTCTATAGTTTCTGAGGAAACTAGCTGTGACGCACGGACAGACGGACGGACAGGTCGCGAAACTATTAGGTCTTTGTAAAAAAATTTTTTATAAAGACCTAAAAATTCAATTAATGGTAGATCAGTGCCGGATGAGCCACGTAGCAAGAAAAGCAAATGCTACGGGCCCCGCGAATTGGGGGGCCCCGCACTCCAACGCTTGTCTGACCATAATTAAAAGAAAAAAAAAATTTAGATAGGAGCGTAAAATATCTTGCATGCCTTAAACGCAAAGTGCTTAGGCTATGCTTCACTTCCACCTGAAAATCTAAAACTCAATTTCGTCATGTTAAATCGTAAAAATAAGTAGGTATTTTACGAACTTTTTAACGTTAATGTTCCAATGTTTAATAATAATTGATATATTTAGACTAGCATCTATACCACATTTCTACCCTTCAAGCGGCCAGATTTTAATTTTTTTATATAGGTATACATACATTAATTTTCGAGTTGACGTAACCGAAATTGTACTTTTTAAATCGATTTTAATATAATATCGATTATAGGTATTTCGAGAAAACAGGCGAAATATCTAAATTTTATTAATTCAGTCACGATCCAATCTACTGTAGTTGGGTGATTTATTATAAAATATAGATTCATTTTATGAGTGAATATAGCTGACCTTTTTTTGAATCGGTTATCGTATCGATCATGTTTCGAGATTATTGAACGCTAGTGGCGATAGATTAAGAGCAAGGTGTTTCAGAGTCTCAAGTGAAAAGGCGGGTAATTTAAAAATGATCTATTCAAATTATAAACAAAAAGTTATTCAATTAAAAATTATACATTTTATGTGTTCGTCAACATTTAATTTCCTTGAATATCTTTACTATATAATAAGCGCTTAAGGTATGCATATTTGGATATTTTGGATTTTAAACTTTTTTAAATTACTATAGGTAGGTGTAAGTATAATACCTACCACAAGAAACGTTGGTATCACAATCTACAACAATAATTTTAAATTGTACCTCGTTTTGAGCGCTGGCCACATCACAAGTTATGTGTTGTACTACTTGCACTGCACTACAAGCAAGTTGGCGGCACTTCAAAACTAATAGGGGAATTCCCTGATATTGTCATCGATGGAGCTAGTTGTAACTGGAACAAATGAAATAAGATTCTATTGACTTTCAAATAATAAGAAATTGCCATACATTAACCTTTGGCACAACGTAAAAACTTTTAAAAGCACTTTAGATGCAAGCCATTCTTGAGAAAAGTTGTTTTGACATATGTATCTTCGAGTACTGTTTTCGTGCCTGATGTAGTGCTGTGTGCAATATATAGAATTATCTTTTTCAAAAAACACTATAGAAGAGTTTTTGTATGTACAAAGGCAAAAATATCAACGAGAAGATATTTTACTAGGTATGTTTTGCATATTACAAATAAATCGCATTTGACAAGTTGATTTTTTTTAATACAACGCGTTTTTTTTGAATTCCCATAACTTTAGGGTGGGAACAGCACCACCACCCCCTCATTCAGGAGAATCTACAGAAAGTAAATCAGAAAATACAGAAGTTGCATCTCATTGTACATATGATAGTGGTACTACTTACGTTTCTGATGAAGCTACATTTTCTATAAGTGATGCTGTCGTTGAAGTGACAGCAATTCCTCTTAATTTAACTAGGTCATGTTCTAGCCAAAGAGAAGTTAAAAGCACAGCCAGTACTCTCGATCTAGATTCGTCATGTTCTAGCTAAAAAGTAGTCGAAGACATATTATTACTTGATTCTAATGTCACTACAGTTTCAAGTCAAAAACAAAACGAAAGTAAAATATACTCCAACGATATTGGTGAATGGCCTAGCAACTTTGATAGAGATTATTGGATTGAAAAAGGAAGCAGCGAACTGAAACGTATGAATAGTGATTTTAGGTCATCAAAGAAAATTTTCGAAAACGAAAATAAGCCACAATTCTGCCATAAGTCATTTTCACATGTAAACATAAACTCGTCACCACGGCTTACGAAAGACGGATAAGATGACTGGAAGAATGCGCACAATTTATTGACAAGACATGAAGGAAGCACTTCGCATAGACAAGCCATAATTTTGCTGTTAAACCTCAAAAACAAGAATACGCGTGTTGATTCTCAACTTGTGAGCCAAATTGAGACTGAGCAAAAGTATTGGAGGTTACTCTTAAATCATTGCAGTGATAAAGTTTTTAGCAGAACGAGGTCTTGCATTTCGGGGTAGTGACGAAATTGTTGGTTCACCTCACAATGGAAATTATTTAGGCTTGTTAGAATTAATAGCCCGATCATGCGAATAAAGGAAAGGAACATACATCATATTTATCAAAAACAACTTGTGAGGAATTTATTCATCTAATTGCATCAAGCATACTTGATCAAATTATTTGCGAAATTAAGAGATGCAAATACTACTCAGTTTCATTGGATTCTACTCCAGATATATCGCATGTAGACCAACTGACTCTGATAGTGCGCTATGTTCTGCTGTCTGGACCAGTGGAAAGATTTGTTAAGTTCTTGGACATGGAAGGGCATACTGGTGAAAAACTCGCTCAAAGTTTACTAGACTTCTTAAGTGAAAGTGGCATTGATATCAAAGATTGTCGTGGGCAAAACTACGACAGTGCCAGCAACATGAGTGGGAAATACATCGGCTAACAAGCCCGAATTAGGGAAATAAATAAGTACGCAGAACACATTCCCTGTCTTGCACATTCATTAAATTTGGTTGCTAAATGCGCTGCAGACTGCTTTACAGAAGCATTACTTTTCTTCGATTTCATTGAAAACCTCTATACATTGTTTTCCGCTTCTACCTTTCGATGGGGTCGTCTTACGAACGCACTTAAAGATTCCGATTTTGAAACGGGTATGGGACACTAGGTGATCAGCCCGAGCTTATGCTACGAAGGCACTTCTATGTGGTTTTATCACTATTAAGCAAGTTTCGGAAGACATTTTCAATAAAGTAGATCAAAAAACGGAGTGCTGTAATAAAGCTTACGATCTAGTTTCAACTATGAATAAGTTAGAAACGGAAATAATCACAATTACGTGGAACGGAATCCTAGAACGCTTGCAAGCGACTAGTGCTTCGCTGCAGTCGTCTGATCAAGACCTTAATACGGGGTATGCCCTTTATGAATCATTATATGGCTACGCCCAAGCAATGCGATCAACATTTTCAGATATTGAGGCAAGAGCCAAAGATCTGTCCAAGTGTGAAGAATATCAGCACCAGACATCAAGACGAATCCAGTGAAATACAAAGTACGACCATTTCAGCGGCTCTACCACACTCGACGACTTTGTTGAAAATCAAACACCTGGACAACGTTTCGAATCTGAGGTGTTTATTGTCATTATTGATAACGTACTGCCTGTTTTAAATTAACGTATGAAAGCATATCATGAAATTACTAGTGTTTTTGAAGTATGTATTTCGACAGTTAAAATCTCATACAACGGTAGAGATTTTGGAAAAATCCTCAAGTATGGTCAGTGCTTACGAAGATGATTCGGAGAACAGCCTAGGCGGCAAATTAGTGTAGTTCGCAGAGCTGCTGGAAATATATATGGCTACTGTTATTGACAGCAAGAAACCGGAGCCTCCGGAACAGCATTTTTATAAACTTTTATTAAATAATTCTTTAGAATCGTGTTTCCCAAACTTAGAAATTGCCTTGCACATTTACTTATCTCTCATGGTCACTAACTGCAGTGGTGAACGTTCTTTTTCAACATTAAAACGTATTAAAAATGAATTAAGGAACACGATGGGCCAAGAACGTCTCAATCATCTCACTTTGCTGAATATAGAGCATGATTTGCTTAAAGAAGTCGATATTGAAAGTGTTATCTCTAAATTTGCCCATATTAAATCCAGAAAAGTTTATTTGTAACAGTTTTGTTTTATTTAATACCCTACACTTGAGAACCTAAAGCAAACCAAGGGCCCCTTGACAGAATTTGCTACAGGCCCCGCGGTGTCTCAATCCGGCACTGTGGTAGATTTTAATTGTTTGCAAAGTTTGTGTTGAAATCTCCACTCAAAACCATTGTTCCATACCAGTGTACCCTATGTATATTGGAACGCACTGGGAGCTTGATATGATGTGTATCCTATATGCACATCAAGGCTCCTGGGGAGAGAGAGATATTCCTGTACAACTCTTACCTACTACTTCATACTTGTCAATTAGATCAGTGAAAAGGTGTTCGTTTATTTAATGACTAAATTTTTATTTCGTTCTCTGTTATATTATACAATTACACGTTCAGTTGACTATATAATATTAATACGGTGTTTTAAACATTAATTCTTCTAATAATTAATGTATTACAGAGACAATTAATGAGTTTTATGTTTGCATACGTATAAAGTTGGAGCATTAATGGAGCTGCGAAATTTCTACAATTTATATTTGCTTTAATCATATTTGTTAGTCATTCAGAGGGAAAAGGAAAGTTGAAGAAATCAATCTATTAAGACTTTAACTGCAAGCCCTGGGCGTAATTGCCTTAGGACGCTAATACTCGAGCTGACGCCTTGAGTGTACAGTCATATTGATAAATCAATCAATTAATAGTTCAACTGCAGGCCCCAGGCGTAACTTGCCTTGGGGCGCTTATACTCGGGCAGATGCCTTGATTATGCAGTTGAACGTATTCTTAATTCGTTTATCCCGGACTAAGTGCCTTGGGAAAGAATAAGCTCGGGTGCGCGCCTTGAGCCAGCGAATGGAGAAATACTTCGCGATTTTCTTGCTTTTATAATTTTCTTTTATAGCATAATCATGCTGACTTAATTGACTACCAACCAAAATAATGAAGACAATTTAAGCAAGTACATGACCAAGGATCACACAAAGCTCAAACTTTCGATTGATTTGCCTCATTGCATATGCGTGTAACTAATTCGTTTCACTGAGGCGGTACGTTCGATTGCGAAGTCTTGTGTGTATATGTTTAATACTTAATACGAATATGGGTACACCCCCACTTCTAATAATGCATGATACGATGCCGCGCCCACATATACTTTGATTCCAATTCGCAGCTTTTCGTATATGTATGTTGTAATTCACAGTACACAGAGAGGAACGACGGAACACAGACCGAGTAATATTTGAACTGCGGCTCCCGTAGCATTAAACGCATATACCTTAAAAGCTACATAATCCCACTGTAAGCCCTCCCCACCACAAGCTACATTAAGCTAAGCATCGCTCGTGGGCGCTTGATTTGTCAGTTAAGATTGCTTGAGTGCCGGCTTGAGACCACAGATAAACCGTATCATGTAGGCCACTATGTGCCGCAGCCTCTTGAAGAAGTTGCCGTGTTGGATCTGCTGAATAAAGTGTGTTTCAGGAGCCTCGACCACTACCACAGCGGTACTGGTCCGTTTCGTCTCCAAGTCGCAAGGGCCCCCACTCCGATACTTGGAAGGCCAAACTGATTCTGCGCTGGATAAAAATGGTGGTCCCTGCAACAACATACTAGAGCGGCTCAATTCAGCCGGTGCCATCTCACGTGACAGGATGTCAGCTGGGTTGTCTTCAGACGCTACGTGTCGCCGCCAACGGCCCGGCCTTGAGACGGTTTGTATGGCCGGGACCCTGTTCGCCACAAAGGTATTATATGATGATGCAGTAGAGTTGGTCCACGCCAAGACAATCTCGGCATCAGTCCAAAATACCTAAAAAACCTCCTGCAGATTGAGCGCTGTTTTAACTTATCTTGTGAGCTCAGCACCTAGTTCGGTATCTACCTCAAATCCTTGAAAAGCTGCAAAATAATAAATTTTAGTCTGATGAGTTGTCCTTCATGTAACACCCCTACAAAAAAAATCCTTGTATGCATTGATCAGTTGTGCTGAAAAATCGGGTTGAAAGTCGGAATTTTTGAAATTTTAACGGCAATAGTCCTTTGCCGCTATTTGACGTTCATGTTCTATGAATGGGACTCAATAGAAAGTAAGACGTATCATTTACCGAAAACAGACCCTTTTATCTATCCCCGTTCAAAAGTTATGCGTGAACATATATAAAAACAAGTTGGGTAGACAGTCCTACGGTCATGGCAGAAGGGTTTTGTACCCAACTTAACCGGAATGCAGCCACCAGGAACAAATTAAGTCAAGAAAAGTGTCAAAGAGATGTGCGCGTTTAAAAGCAAATCCATTGTTTCTCCATTTTCAATGGTCAGCATTTTGTTGCAACCTAACAAAATGCAATCAAATCTTGAATTCCAAAAAATATGTATGTTATCAATCCTATCTGAAAATTTTAAGAAGATCAAATCAAAACTGCAGTCTCTGAGCCGATGGAAAGTCAATAAAATACCAAAACCGTATGTTAATTTTGTAATTGGAGAAATTTCAAATGGCTAGAGCTTGCGTGAATATTATTCGATTTTCATCAAACTTACAGAGCACTAGAACCTTTTGTAAAACCACTAAAGTGTCGAATTTTGTCGAGTTTAAGATTGCCTGTACGATTTTATTGGGGAAATTGAGAAGATCATACTATTATTTAAAAAGTTGAGCGTATTTCGACTTCTAAGGTATGTTTTGTTGTTGTACTCATAAACACCTACTTCCATAATTTCTTCCAGATTTTTCAGATCACAAGTTTTCAATCATGAGCGGGGGGGGAGGGGACGTGTATTTCCCCTCCTTATGCGCCCCTTGAAGCAACAAATTTCATGACATGTTTTCAAAAGTTCTTATCAAGATCTATCATTTCATACCTTTGATGAATTTTTTTTTCGATGGCACTTTCACATATGGGGAGACCCCCCTTAAATACCTTATAAAATTTTTTTGTAGTTGAATTTGGAAGAGAGCCCTACTTTACCTACATACAAAGTTTGACGTTTCTGGCTTAAGTATTTTGGGAGAAAAATTGCTGTGACACACGGACGGATGGACGGACAGACAGACAGGTCCCGATTTTAGTAGGGTTTTGTAAAATTATTTTGCAAACCCCTAAAAAGTAGCAACAAAAAAATATACGCGATGAATTGATAAATCGGATAAAAATGCATCGAGTTTGAGGGAATGTGTTCCAGTTGCGGTAATAAGAAACAAGTTTGGTAGACAGAACTACGCTCGTGTCAGAAGGGTTTTGTACTTAACATACGAAATGCAGCCATACAAATATAGAATTCCAAAAAAACATTAATGACGTGCACAACAAATATATTTTTGTTTTAAAAGTAAAACTAGTGCTACTCCGTTTTAACTGGTCAACATTTAGTTGCAATATTGCTAAAATCATTGACTAAGCCGAATCTTAAATGTATTTTTGTTATATTATATATTTCGAGAAATTACAATCAAAAGTGCAGTGTCTGGTTTGATGGTAAGCTCATGTAGTAGACAAAACCGTGTTTGATTACTGTAATTAGAGAAAATTCAAATGGCAATAACTTCTGTACATTCTATTAAAACTCATGGAGTATAAGGACCTTTTAAATGACACTTAAATATCTACTTTCATCAAATTTAATCATACTGATACAGTTTTACTGGGAAAAATATATAATTTACAGATCCTACTATTATTGATAAAATGAAACAAATTTTAACCATTAAGTTAATTGGACCTACCTCTCCGCTAGATAGAGGGATATTTTGGATACGCTGGAAAACCCTTTTGAATATCTAATGCGGCTTTTGAAGGACTACCTAAAGGACTTAAGCCTTCTCTACGACACGACACAGGTTCAACGAGTGATGGAAATTACATTGGGCGTTGCCCAGGGATCTATCCTTGGTCCGGACCTGTGGAACGTGTCTTACGACGCGCTTGATCGGCTATGCAGATGACGTTGCGGCTCTGGTCGCTGGACGCACCGTTGAACAAGCGCAACTTAGGCTAACGTAGTGAAAGTAAGTATCGAAATGTCCATACAGGACTGCAGCGATGGTTTGCTGCCTCGGCGGAACAGGATGTTAAGATCCGCCGAGATTGGCCTTGTCTGGGGACGCGTGAATGCGCTGGTAGGCTAGCGTTGCGGTGTCGTGAGGCCTAGCGTTGCGGTGTCGTGAGGCGGGGTCTTTCCCCCAGCACAAGGACCCACTGCAAAAGAATTTCGACATTCACGAATTAGAAAGGGTCAAAAATCCCGATCGACTGGTGTCGAGCCCGAGGTAACCTACTAAGGGTTGGTATTGCTTGTTCAGAGAATAAGTTGAAACGAGCAAAAAAGGACGGACTGGCGGAGACTTCGTCATTACGACGATCCTTATGGCCCAAAAATAAGAGTGGGGCATCCAGATGGAGGAGGTGCCCCTCGCACCCTCCCAACCTGATCAAGGTCCAAACGTAGACATGGCCATGTATTTCTCTTTTGAGTGGAAAACTCATACAAACATAATTTGCATGAACTTTCCCATCAAAAGAGAAATATAGACGTGACCGATTTATGTTATACAATTATGTGATCGAATCACATAACCCTATACCATAAAAGCGCACGCGAGTGGAAGGCCACTCTACCCAGCAAGAGCCTCTGGGCACAAAAAAATGGTGGAGCGCACCCGATGGCTAGCCTAGATCATCCAAAAAGCCTTTCATCGTTGCGGGTCCTTTATCCGGTCAGACTTGACGGGATGGAAAGATCAACGGTTAAGTTTAGTAATCCATTTTATTTTTTCTACTTTAATATAAAAGCAAAATATTTAATAAATCCTGCTTTCCCGGTTCAATTACTGATAAAAGGTGTACTGCATAGAATGTAACAATTAAACTTCATTTTTTCAATGAAAAATTTAAAACAAAAAAAAACATCACGTATTTGTTTGAAATTGGGGTATTTTCGTTCGACTTGGCCTGATATCAAGTTCCGATATTGCAATATCAAGATTATATAACCGTTGTTTGTTTTCATTTATTGTGTTGCATTTGCTACGAATTACAAGGACTATAAAAGTTATAGCGCCATTTGCTTGTGATACTGATTTACGAAGGCAAAAAAACTACCGTCAGGGACAAAACTATGAGTTATCTTCAAAGTAATTTTTAATAAAGAAGTTAAGGCAACGATCTTGGCAATAATACATAAGAGATGCAGAGAATAAAGATGCAGCTGCTGCACTGAAACACACACCGGCAACATGGACCCCTACCTTTCGCAGTGGCCAATATTACGCTTCAAAGCATACTCATATAGCCCTCCTTGCATTCGCATGATGGATGCAGATAATTAGCTGCGGTGTAGTCCCCTGCGCATTTCCGATGCAAAACACCCTTAATCAATGCTGAATCTTCTCGTTCATCCATTGACTATGGTGCACACATGATCAACCGCACGAAATCCAGCATAGTGGCAAATATTTGATAACATTAGAAGTGTAACAAGTTTCCCGCATGAAAACAGAACGTTCGGAGGGAGATCGCTGTTAAATCGTCGAAATTCCTTCAAAACCTTCTCTAAAAATGTTATTTCTCGGTTTATTATGCGTAGAGTTCTCAACACCCATTCAACCTCAACATACTTTAATAAAAGATCTTACAGTTGCTTTCGAAGCCCAATTTTCCCTTTTGCGAGTCGAATAAGGTATATATATATATATATATATATATATATATATATATATATATATATATATATATATATATATATATATAAGAAACTGTTTCCAGTGACACACTTTGAGCTTAAAACCGTCGGAACAATTTAGTACCACAATCAAAAATCATCGCTACAAGTCGAATGCGTCGTATTTCCTCTGATAAATTTTTAATACACCCGCACAATATAGAGTTGAAGGCACACATATTGGCATCAAAATATTAACTTCGTAACGTTCACTTGTCGAGTTGCAAATATGCTAGTGTAGCCAAGGAAATACAAACGCTATCTTAACTTTGCTGACGATGTTCGAAAGGCTTAGGGGCGACCGTTCACTCACTAATTATACAAGGGATTGCAAAGTACAATTCGATAATTCACGAAATGCACAATCTACTGCATTACGTGTAATTTAACTAACGAATCAAATTTTCCCGTCCGTCATACTTGCGGTTTTTTGCCTTTCCCGTCGACTTCGCTGCTAGCCGATTTGAAGCGGACTCCCCGATCCATACCCAAAGCTTGTATTTCTTCTTTTCTTCCATCCCGTGTATATGGTGAATCGCCTCAGCTGATTCCAACAGCCCTGTTCCCTTTTCTTCCGTGATTTAATACACTGTTGAGGAATATTACATCAGCGTTCCTCAAACCCGGAATTTTACATGCAGATTTGAAATTTTTAGAACAAAATTTAAAAAAAGTAGAGATAATTGAAATGAATTAAGGAAATTTGCAATGTAGGAAAGAAATTTAAATGAGGTAAAGAAATTTTAACTAGAGTAAAGAAATGAAAATTTTAAATAGCTATAAGAGTTAAATCTCATAATGAAGAAAATTAAAGGAAGACATTTAAATTTTAATATAAAAGAAAATTGATATAAAATATGCCCACCCGCCTTATGTGTGTGTGTGTGTGGTTGTGTGTGTGAGTATACATAGGATATAACTAAATTTGTGCCTGGAGGTCCCAATTTTGCTTCGATTCTCGCAAAATTTTCAGAAATTTCCCGACTAGTTTTGTTAATCATTCAAATTTGTTAAACAGAAACAAAGTAGAGGATATTTAAGATAAAAAACCGTGATTTCTGTTCTGATCAAAGCATAGCTTCGGTTTGTACCAAAACTGGTAGAAAGATTTACTCAAATGTGTGATAAAGTTCACAATAAAAAATCCAAAGTCGAACCATTTGAAACAAAATGGCGGCTGCTCAAAGGTGGAAAAAAGTTGAACGATAAAAAGGCACTTGAGGGTCAGGTCAGAATATAAAAATGGAGGCTAGGCGAAGTTAGAAATTGAAAAATTTCTCAAAGCTACAATTCATATTGGATTTTCATGAAATCTGAAATCAAGGTAGACGTTGATTAGATCATATATTAAATGTATCAGAACTTAATTCGATTCCTATGAACGCAGTAGATTTTTGCCGTAGTGGTTTTTGCATTGCTGTAAAAAATTATATTTTAATATACATGATACAATGTCTTCAAGAAAATGAGTTTTGAATGGTTTGAAATGAAAAAATTTGCCACCAAAAAGAGTGAAATAAAAACTTTTAGAAAAAAAAAGGGAAACCGACTTCGAAACGCCTTTAAAGGGATGAAATACATTTTATGGAAGCGGTGCCAAATCAATTTCCCCATATCAATATAAATACTTCCAAAATCTGCACTACTACAAAAGAATCGGGGAAAAAATGATATGGCACCGCTGAAAACGTCTTTTATAATCTATTATTGTTTGATAATGTTGTGGGTGTCAACATTTTAAAGTTTTCTTTTACCAAAAAATTAACATTTTAATGTAATTAGAGTAAACTATTATTGAACTCCGGGAAATGCCCTAAGGCACAACCCGCATGTTTATTGTTAGGTTAAGCTATTGATGAATTGTATATATGTAAATCTTGAATCTTGACGGGTGCTGAGGTGAATACGAGTAATCGGAGCGAAGCTAGACGGATAGCAACGGCAAATTCGGTACAACCATGAGCTGTATGAATTTTTTGAAGATCCAGAGGTCTCAGCGACTGTAAGACTGTGAAAACTGCAATGGGCTGGACACATGAATCGTCCACGGATACCAAAATGTATTTTTTGGGTGAACTGAAGGCATGGTTTTCAAAGATACGTCTGAAGACAGTGAAGAAAATAACTGTAGGAGTTGTATTGGAAAATTAATATAGAAGGCAACTAAGTGAAGACTGGATTGCATTAATCGAGCAGTCACACAATCAAACTGCTCGAAACTATAACCGTGATACGGGAAGGACGTAAGAACGACAGTTGTCAGGCACTACAACGTCGTAGCATGAGAGCTTAATTGAGGATCCGAAAATCAAAAATCTTAAGTCTAATTGGATGCGCGGAAATGTACATAAGAACCTTTTCCGGAAAACCGCCTTTCTTTTGCGAATCGCGAAAGTGAATATTCCCGATTTTAAAAAGTGAAGACGCATTGTACCAACGCATAGTGACGAAATTTCTGCTGTCGGGAGCTATCGCACTCCGCGGAGTTCGAGTGAATAATGCAATGTTTTTACGATGTCGATACTTCCGCGTATCGATCTACGTAAATTTTATTCCAAGCCGTGGAAAATAATGTTCCTGTTCTTCTTTTGGTCCGACATTAGAATAGCCTAATCGTCACGTACGTACGGTACACACTAGGCAAAAGCAAAAGAGTCACGTACACACGTCCGCTGGCAGCTAACTAGGTACAGTGCCGAGGCTAGTAGTGAAGTGTTCTAAGCAGAGTACGGGACGCGAGACGAAGGGAAAGAAGAAAGGTGCATTCGAATTTTCCATGGCGTGAGAAAGCCACTGACTCTTCCATCACGACTGGAAAAAAGATTACATTGAGTTAAGTGCAGTGTGCCGGGGCAATTCGACTCGCGTGGTGTGTTAAACACAAATGGACATTATTCAGTGAAGAAATGAAAATTGTTTCAGGGAATTAGTTAGAAAGCTGATTTCTAGCGCTGGTAGTCGAGTTCAAAATATTTTAAGTGTCATAAGAATGTTGGCTAGTCCTAGACAGTGTGTGTGAACGAGCGAGAGAACGGTTTGCAGAGTGTGTTAGTTCGACGGTTTGCCGCTGTTTCATTCTTTTCCCTATTGCTGATCTTGCTCGCGCTCGTAGTCGATGTAACTTGTGAGAATCCCGAAGTGATGTGATATGACAGCGATCGGTGCGCTACCACATGCCATAGTACAACAAACACTGCCACATCTATGTGTTCATCCAAAGGCAATATAAACAAAATCGGAAGTTAAACATTGTGTCGGACGCCGAAGAAGGCGATCAAGGCATTTCAGCAGTTATTGCATATTAACCCGGACTTCACTCTTGCCAATGAGACACATCTATGCGTTGGATTCATTTTAGAAGTAAATAGTGACTACGAGGCATCGTTGAAGCACTTGCAGCTTGCATTGCTTGACTCAGCACTCTGTACATTCAGCAAACTATATGAAGTTCAAAATAAACATAAAGCTGCCAAAGAAGCGTAGGAACAGCTACTTGCTGAAAAGCAGCTGACACCTTCATTAAAAGCGGATATTTATCGACAACTAGGATGGAAGTATCATTGTGTAGAATTATTAGGTGAAAAAAGACAACGTGAATCATTTGCAATACATTGCCTACAAAAGTCAATTGAAGCCAATTCAAAATCAGGACAATCACTATACTGGCTTGGAAGATGTTTTGCTGGTATTAATAAACTCTATGGCGCCTTTATAGCGTTATTACCCGCTGAATTTTCAAAGGAGAAAATACTAACCGAAGAATTCCCCGATTCCCCCCCTAATGGCCACCACTTTATTCCAGGATGAGGAAATATTACCCGCAGAATTTCCAAGGGGAAAATATTGACCGAAGAATTCCCTAATTCCCCCAATAATGGCCACCACTTTATTCGGCTACTCCGGCGGAGGCTCCACCGACCCAATCTAGTTCACCCGAAGACGGGCGTGGGCGCCACTCGTCCGCTTTCCGAGCCTCCCAAGGGGTCGTCCGAACAAGAAGACGACGGCCGAAGCGAAACTATCACTTGTACACTAAGCCGCGAGGATCACCTTCCAAGGACCCTTGCCACTCAGAGCGAATTAGAAGATACCGCCACGCAAAACTCTTAGGGTTCGGCCACATTGCGATTTTACTGTCGTAACCAGCGATTTTTAGACGCAAATACGAACACACTGCGACAAGATCTCCGAAGGAACTTCACGCATGCGCAGAACTAAAATGCTCATTTGAAAGTTTGTCTTTGCCAGGAACACATGCGCTAACTCATTTCTGCGCTATGCAAAAAACTTCCATGCACGTCAGCGTCAAATGTCCAAATGATGTTCGCCTGCGCGAGTATCATAGAAACTACCTGCTGAACTGGTTTTAGGAAAAATCGCGAATTCCTGCGACTGCCGAACTGGACAAAATTGTCGAAAATCGCAGTGTGCGGGCTTCCATTTAACCATGTGTAACTTGCGACAGAAGTGCGACTAAATAGTCGTAGTCTGATGCATCGCTTAGTCTCCCACACCCGGCAACTGAAATAACGCCCTAATACCGAGAACCGAGATAGGGCTGAGACGACACTCACGTTCACTACACCCGCCGAACACTACCACCTCAATTAATTTTCCCAGGTCTTCCTGCCTGGTCACCGCCCCGGGAAAAGAATTCCCGAGCCGTACTCCTCACAACTGAAAAAAGGTTAGATACTTATTTCGCGATAAGAGAAAACCTACGTTAATTTATTTCAAAACAAACGACTCAACAATTTAAATATTTAAGGAAAGCCACTTTCGTTTACTTCCTCACCTAGTAAAGGGGCCCCTCGCTTCCGTCCGCTCGAAATTTCCACCGCCGCCTCGTCGACGTTTGTATTAATATTTTTTTACTGCCGGCTTCAATTCCTCGGCAGAAGAAAAATGTTCGCTGGACGCTCGTTCACTTTCCGCTGGACACTTGTTCGCTTTTCTTCCCAAAATGTTCGCTGGACACTCGTTCACTTTTTGCTGGACACTTGTTCGCTTTTCTTCCCTTGATGACTCGCAGCTCCACCGTTGCTCACACATAAAATCTTCACCGAACAAAGAGAAAGAGCGCGCCAATCTTTGCGGCTTAAATAATCTCCCCGGTTAACGTTTTTCCCTTCCATCCACTGGGAAAAACTTGTTTTGAGTGCTTTTGCTCCGTTGAAGCAAGTAATTCCCCTCGCTTGATTCCACTCATCACTTGGTGGTGATCCTATTGGGAATCGAGTGTACTACGCGCTGAATGCATTGACGTTATCTTCATTGTCTTGTATTGTTGATTCAATGTTTGCTTTATCATTTACGTCGACCGGCGATACGGGTGCAGCATCACTTGATCGTCTGCTGTGTCATCTTCGGCTACTGATGATGTTTCGACATTGTTATCATCTGAATCTTTAATTGATTTAGCTAAAATATGAATTTTCTTGTTTGCATTCTTTCGAAATTTTTTCCCAATAATTTCCTTATTTTATCATATTCCTTTATATGTTTTTTTTTAATCAGTCAATGGAGGTATTGTTGATGTTATGGTAAGGTCTTTTATATAGTTTTATAGTGAAATTATTTTGTATTAGGATGAGAATTGCAACAACAACAAAAAATTCTTCCGCCGCCCCAGAATGGCGTTTTCACGCGATGTTCGCAATTTGAGAGGACCGATGGAAAATACTTCACCAGTTCGCTGTCACCATGCACTTTAACAACCCACAGCCATTTACACTACAATAGCGTGAATGATGAAAACAAACATTTTAATTGGATATAATTGCAAGTTCCATTGGAATTTTTATGTTAATATCGCGCCGTTGGAATCAGCATGTTGTAAAATATTCACCTTTGATCTCAAATGAAAACTTTCCTGGCCGGAATGTAGGACTTGATGTTCTTTTAAGCTTTCCAATTTTTTAGAAATTTATCTCAACTATCATTGGGATTCGAATGTAACTTTTCATGTCTCTTAGTATTGTGGGCGTTACCAAATAATTTACCGCAGAAGTTGCACTTGCGCCTATTAGGCTTGGTATGTACGATACGATGTGTCTTTAAAGTTTTTAATGTTTTATAATATCTGCCACAATAATTGTACTCACATTTGAGTGCACAAACATTGCATTGGAATAGAGCAGGATTAGAGTGCAAAGCCTTATGACGATGCAATTGTGTTGCCTGACTACATGTTTTGCCGCATATGTTGATGGCCAGACAAATCACAACGACAAACAATAAAATGAAGCTCTAAACATTCGAACCGATACCTAACGTTATTCTTTCGAAAAATTTTAAACTATTGAGATTTAAATGTTGATTTGAATTAAAGTTAAAAATTAACTAAGCAGCATTTAGGGAGTCATTTCTTTGAAACTTTTAATGAGATCGTCGTTTATTGTTGCATTTTATATGAGGGAATCGAGTAAATTAAGAACATTAGAAAAATTACTATTTATGTTTAATGCATGTAATTTATACATTCGTAAATTATGAAGATACAATGTATAGGTTAATAAAAGGAGGTTAGTTTTAGATAAATCTTTGCGAATGGAAAAGAAATACACTGGAGAAAATTATGTAGCAACAAAGAAAAAATGTAACTAACTATTTATTTGCAGTATCGTAGCAGTCATAGAAACCTTTAAAAGTTGGGTGTGTTTACTGCACACAATACTTTACACAATATTTATGCGAAGTGAAAATTTAGATCCATTAGAATCATCACACAAAGAACAGAACGTTCGAGAGGAAGAAAATCATGGCGTCAAAGTCGCTTTATTTCAAGCTAATTGTTGTAAATTTTAAAAGAACGATCGAGAAAAAAAAGACATAGACGGGACAGAAACGGGCAAATGAAAAATTAGAAAACAAAAAGATGAAACCGGTTTGATTTGTAAACGACAAAAAACTAGTTAAAACCAAAAAGATTTCAAATAATAATTAGAAATTATTAAAGTTTTTAAAGTTTTCTTGATCTGTTGATGTTTACATACAGATGAACAAAAGGAAAAATTGGATAGGTTATGAACGAGAATAATAGAATATTCTGTTATTTTCTTTTCTTCGTTTTGTTTGGCAAATGAATAAAATGAATCATTAAACTTCAAAACCTCGGACTTTCCATTCCGTCAAATCTGACCGGGTATAGGATCCGCAACGACGGCAGGCTTTTCGCTTAATATAGGCTAGCCATCGGGCGCGCTCCACCGTTTTGTTGTTAGCAGGGGCTTTTTTTGCCGGGTAGAGTGGCCTACCGCTTGCGTGCCCTTTTAAGGAATAGGGTTATGTGATTCGATCACATAATTCAATAACATAAATTGGTCACGTCTATATTTCTCTTTTGATGGGAAAGTTCATGCAAATTATGTTTGTATGAGCTCTCCACTCAAATGGGAAATATATGGCCATGTCTGTACTATCTTGCTGAGTTGGTGGAAGAATATTCGGTTGTGGCAAAACGAGTTATAAGAAATATAAAGGCAATGAAGGTAACAGAAGTACATTAAACATAATTGAACATTCATGTGCTTTATGTCCATATCTTTCATTTGAAGATTATAAGCGAGTTTGTGTGAGGAACTAATAGAGGTGCACGTAGTGTCGTGGAGAAGTAAAAGCCATTAAAAAGCCAGCGATGTGGGAAATTGGAAACACACTCAGTAAATTTGGTCCATTAAGAAAGGAGTGGAATTAAGCCAGGCAAGCAACAGTAGACGGCGCAAAAAAAACCAAATATCGAATGCGTTGTAATTGCGATCACCTTGCATCGTTTGCAGTGCGATTTGGATCAACAGCTGAGCTGTTTTCAAGGCAATTTTGAATAGCTTCAGCTACGAAGGAGGTACGTTCGAATGTAAATCTCAATTTTTTGCTCATTTATGATACCTCTGCGTTTGAGTATATAAATACTGCTCTTAAGAGCCATTGTAAGATAAGATCAGGATTTCAACCATTTTCCTCATGTTAATATTATCAGTAACTCGTAGTAACGTCCCTTAAGCTTTTCTACTATTCGTAGCATAGATAAAATTAGTTTCTCGAAATTAAATTAGAATAATTCCTTTGGGAAACGAGGCGTCATTATTGTGTAACTTTGGTTGCTAAAATGTATCGTAAATTATCTACTGCGAGCCAAGTTCTGTTGAATGAATCGAACATTCTGACTAAAGTTTACTTGGAAACAATAACCTTTTTAGGGTTTTCTACTAAAATACAAAACCCTATTGCAATCACGACCTGTGTCCGTCTGTCCGTCCGTCCGTCTGTATGTCACAGCACTTTTTCTCCGAAACTATAGAAGCTACAGCAATGAAACTTTGTGGAGAGGTCAGAAGTGGTGGCTTCTCGAAAGTTTTGAGGTGAAAAATTTTTGCAAAGGGGCTTAAGGGGGTGTCCCCATATAGGGAGGTGACCCTTCAAAAAAAAATTTCACAATATGTAGTCGAGTGGGATGTCATTGGAAAGATCTTAATGAGATCTTTTCAAAACAAGTCTTAAAATTGCATTATCGGGACCGAGGGGGGCAGGGGAAGGGGAAATGTACGAACTTTACGCGTACCCTTCTTGGCGATTGGACACCTTTCATCCGAAAAATCTGAAAAAACATGAATGTAGGCCTTTATGAGTACAACAACAACAACTACATGAGAAGTCGAAATTCACTTAACTTTGTTAGTAATAGTATGATTTATCGATTTTATGTTTTCTTGAATAAAATCTTGAGGGTACCCTTAAAGTCAATAAAACAGATGATTATTTATAAGATTGAGCTTTTCTGAAATTTTCATAGAGGTCGAATGGTATTTAACGAAGTTATAGCGATTTGAATTTTCCTGCATTACAATGGAGTAATATGCGCTGTATTATTATGGAAACGTATGGCTATGGAACCATATGCGCTTTTTACCGACTTAGACACTACAGCTTGAAACGTGGTTATCCGCCCAAAACCACGCGCTGTGGTGATGACAGCGGCAATATAATCACTGATGAAATCAAGATTAAGGAAAGATGGGCATCATATTTCAAGAACCTCCTTAATCTTCCGCACAGCTCCAGAACATCGGAGCCTATAGATGTCTGCGGAGCCGGGCATTGATGAGATTCCAGTGGAGCTCATCAAATATGGTGGCAGTAGTGTTCACCAAGCTATTCACAAAATCATCCAGTACATTTGGCAACAAGAACATATGCCAAAAGAGTGGAGCCGATCAACTATATTTCCTATCCACAAAAAAGGTGACAAGCTACAGTGCGAAAATTATAGAGGCATATCACTACTTTGTACGGCGTACAAAATATTTTCTAAAATCTTAGAAAATAAAATCGGATCATACGCCAACAGTTTTATTGGGGAGTATCAAGGTGGTTTTAGGGCAGGTAGATCAACAACAGACAAACTGTTACAGTCAAGCAGGTACTTGAAAAATGCTTGGAATTCAATATAGACGTTTTCGTTGACTTCAAGCAAGCATACGACAGTATTGATCGTAACGTACTGTACTAAATAATGCTTGGTTTTGGCATCCCAGCCAAATTAGTCCGTCTTACCAAAATGACAATGACGACCTCCCGACTCCGCATCAATAACCAACTCACCGATGCCTTTGACACAAATATCGGACTTAAGCAGGGAGATGGGCTGGCCCCATTGTTATTCAATTTGGCTCTGGAGTACGTCATCCGAAAGCTTTCTGTCGATACGCGAGGTACATTACTATACAAGTCGAGCCAAGTAGTGGCCTATGCGGACGACATCAACATTCTGTCACGGTCACTAACAACTGCCAAAGAACTCTTCCTGAAACTCGACAGCGAAGCAGATTTGTAGTAGGGCTACAAATCAACGAAAATAAAACAAAGTTCATGACGCAGTCGAGGAAAAATACCCCAAATACACAAAATATCACACTTGGCGAATACAGTATCGAAAATGTTAGCGAATTTGTGTATTTAGGTGTCAAAATAACGAAAACGGGCAATAAAAGAGACGAAATACGCCGAAGAATACAGCTCGCAAATAAAATATTCTATTCAGTATTGACAATCTTGAAGACCAGCTGCATACACAGGAAAACAAAGCTCCCAGTATACAAATCTGTGATAAGACCTGTGTTATGCTATGGGTGTGAAACATGGACCCTAACCCAAGCATCCGCAAATATATTGAACGCCTTTGAGCGACGGGTCCTGAGGCGAATAATCGGAGCGAAGCCAGACGGGGACCAATGGTGAATTCGATACAACCATGAGCTGTATGAAATTTTTGACGGACCGGAGGTCTCAAGGATTGTATGACTGCAGAAGCTGCAATGGGCTGGACACATGAATCGTATGGACTAACAACGGATATCCAAGAAGGTACTCGTTGGGAGAACTGAAGGCCGGCGGCCGGTGGGAAGCCGAGGAAACGCTGGTCTGACTCGGTCGACGAAGACAGTTCATTGCTGCTCGGGTTTCGGAATTGGAGGTCGCGGTCAACGGACCGAGACAGTTGGAGGCGCTGTTTGCAGGAAGCGAAGGCCCGAAAGGGGCTGTAGTGCTAAGAAGAAGAAGACACTACAGCTTTGCTAGGATTTGCATAAAAATTTCAGGAATGATAGGTATCATGAATATCTTTGAGAATCGGTTCAGTTAGTGGTATCAGTAATAGTGGCTGTTTTAAATGCGAAGATTGAATAATTTTGAGTTGTTTTTCCACAACTTCAACGTTTAAGGTGCATGCTTTGAACACTTGATTCAATTTAATGAATGACTAAAGATGAGTACCTACAATTAATACTCATAGGTGAAACACGTCAAAGAGGCAGTAGAGAGCTCCTAATAAAAGGGCTTGTAACCATTCTAGGATTCGAAAAAATAGACCATGAATCGATTACTAAATTACAGGGGAATGGCTCCTGAAAAAAAATTTCATCAAAGGTAGCCGATATGAGTATCAAATGAAAGTTCCTTATGAGAGCTTTTCAAAACAGTTCTTAAACTGACATTTTTTGCTTCAGTAGGGGCACAGGGGGGGAATACATGAAAAATGTGTTTCCTCCCTCGCGTATGGACACTTGTGATCTTAAAAATCTGAAAAATTATCAAGGAGATATTTATGGGTATAATCATAACAAATACCTCGGAAGTAAAATTCGTTCAACTTTGTTAATAATAGTATGGTCCTCGAATTTCACATTTTCTCCAATAAAATCGTCTTTTACATGTTTCTTGATTTCATTCTTTGCCGGTTAATGCATTTTGTAAGTTGAGTACAAAACCCTTCTGACATGAGCGTAGGTCTGTCTACCCAACTTGTTTAATTTAAAATGTTCAAGCGGCTAACACATATCACTAACGAAATAATAGATTTATCATAACAAAAAAAAGTCTAATAAAATGAAATCATAAAAAAAGATAACTATTACCATTTTATATTTACATTTAAAAATGAAAATTAGAAAAAATATTGATGTATTGTGATCGTTTTTTTTTTTTGATGATTTACATATTAAACCCAGTAGGATTTGTACAAACTATAAACAAAAAAAAAAATAAAAATAGATACTCCATATTGCAATTATTTTTTTTATTAAAAAGTATATAACATGGATTGCTTAATCATAACCAGACTTTTCTTTCCAGCCCACCCGTTTTTTTTTTTAGCAGGAGGGAGAGTGAACGGTAGGTATGCCGCTAAAAGGGTAGGGTTTTCAGAAATCTACAGATGGCCGGTTTCGCGTCGCGTGCGGTACGCGGTACCTTCGTTTGCCTTGCCTTTTTCTTAGCGTAGAGTTCTTCGGGTTTGACTTAACGTAGTATATTTTTCGGTACCGCGTCGGTGAAATTCGGGAGCGCGAAATGGAATTTAGTTTTTTTGATTGACTGGAAGAATGAAGAGAATACGGAATAAAGTAAAGTAGGTTTCTTTTCCGTATGTGTTAATTTTGACACGTTTGAAACGGGCATTTAATGGTGGCTGAAACGCGGAATTGAGTGTAATTGATTTTAAGACCTGCGACCTAAATCCTCTCCGAAATAGCTGGCCGACAAGCAGCCACCGCGAATTGGATTACGGGTGCACGGAATGGTTGACCGGTTGGTACCGTTCGTTGGCACGACTCAGACTTTACGTCTAGAACCGATGAGGCGTCGGTTCCGATTACGTTCGAACGATTTTAGACGGAAAATCATCACAATTTATCGTTAAAGTTTTATAAGAATTATAATTAAAGGTTAGTTTTCGATGTAATCATAATTCTTCCACAAAGATTCTTAAAGTTATAAGGGCCATCTTCCTCTGAATCACTTTATTTATGTTGTCACTATATGAGTAGGTTTATAAAGATTTTGATTGAGCGACTTTTGTCAAATTCTGTGTCTAGTCTCCTATATTTGTCACTAAAATCAGAGTTCTCCTTCCGTTAAAAATAAGTTTGAATTGTAAAGTATATATTAAACAGTTAACAATTCTTTTTTCATAGCTAACTACCCCAGAAAATTGTCTAGTAAGCGGTATTTGTTGTTGTTGTGGCATATTGATGCGTAGGCAGGAAAATTTACTTCTGCTGTCTTTAGCTAAAGTAAAAGTCTACGACTTTGAAGTGCAATGTACTTTGATCGATCTACCAGAACGTAAATATTTCTTGACTTACTCGAAAATAAAATTAATACTAATGAGAAGTGCAAGGTGTTAAAATTTAGGATGATGGTTTTATGCAGAGAGAGAGACTAAATTGAATTCCCGGCTATGACGCCAGCCATGTAAAAAATATAAAACCAAAATTGATGTTGTGTGTTTTGCACTTTTACTTATTATTTTTAATTTTAATTTAAGTTCTGAAATTTACATATTTGATTTTGGGTTTTCCCATAATTAATTGTCCAATTTCGGAACGACAGCAGTTAAAATAACGTAAAATACTCAACTAATGGGCTCTGCAGACACTAAGTAAAAGCATCACATTCATTTTATAGTAATGTATCTTTCCGCAAAATTACTACTATAGTTCGTGCTCATAAATTGAGTGGCTATGAACTTGACCGCGAAAAACTAGACTTTTCATTTTGCCGGTTATCAATGAGGTAACATTCATATCCATACTAGCAGTAACTGACTTGCCTTTGTAAACAGGTTTCAGGTGAATCTAAGATTGCGTTTCATGGAGACTTAGATATCGACTAACAAAGACGTACTATCTGCTATTATTCTGCACAGTAAATACACATCAGTTAAGTTTTGTGATCGGATGTTGATGGTTTGATATTGTTGATGTCGCGATCTGCTTGATTTACGGGTTCTTAACAACTAATTAAAGGTAGTGTGTACTTTTGCATCCAGCACGATCTTGCAAATAGAAATTATTTTAAAAGCTCGTGACCAAGAACAATTTAATTACATGTAAAGTTTTTTAAATGTCACTTGTGTGTGTTTATTGTGATTGTTGAGTAGACTATTAAGGCAAGTGATGTCCGAAGTCCTTTGCAAAAATTTATTCAAAACTAAGATTAGTAGTTGTTGATTAAAGTCGTTGGTAATTAAAACGTTTGTCCATAGCCAAAAAATCACAATTTGTGCAGCTTCAGGTTCTTAATTCACTAGTAGAATGTGGTTGGCATTAGTTTAAATTTAATTAGTTTTCTTTGAAAGTGCCACAAAGAAGAAAAAAAAAAAAAACAATCATAACTTGTCTGAAGATGCGACGAATTTTCGTAATTAAAATTCTTGTTCTAACAGGTTTTTCGATTTGCTGAGAAAGAAAAACAGGATTCAAGACAAGTCTTATTAAAATGGAAAAATTGTATGAGCTTGAACGCATATAAAAGTTTACAAAACATTTAAGAAGCACTGACTGAAGTGAAAATATTGAAACTTATGTATATATTTTTTTTGCAAAAAATTCTTACCTATGTTGCATGAAAAAATATGGCCGCATTAAATATCGAAATATTTAATGCAGTGTTTGTGAAAATGCTTCATTGCCTCGAGTGAAATGTTTGTAGTGAATTTGCATTCATCTAAGCTTAAGTAAGTTTGGATTACTCAAGTTCGGGTACTTCAATGTTTTTCAAAAGCCGCACAAAGTGTTTACATGGAAATCTCGCCTAACAGCTAATAATCTAAGTAATAATGACTTTAAGAAACAATTTTAAAAATAATAAAACTGATGCAATTAACTGGCTACATGTAATCTTCCGACGCTTCAATAAAAAACCAATATTTTTGGTGGATTAATCTTATTCTTTTTAATGTACGAGTATCAAATACAATTCATGCAGCGTGAGATATAAAAAATATATAACATAAAGTTGAGAGAAAAAATTCCTAGTGCAGAATGGAACATTTTGGTTGAAAAGTAAAAAAAATTAACCATATGTACAACTCTCATTCTATTTCAACCCTAAAGTCAAAGTCAAAAGCGCTTTATTTAATACCAATCGTTATAAATTTTTAAAAGAACATAAAGCAAATTCCAAACAATAAAACTATAAAAAACTTAATGGCCCGAATGGCTCTCTAAATTTATACGTTATCAGTTAAACACATTTAATGAAAAAAATACACTTGCAAATTTAAATTAATTAAGATTATTTCATATTTTTTGATTCAATTGGAAAAAGGAGAAAAAAACCAACCAGCATTATTCAAAAATTACTTATATTACTAACACAACAATGAACTTATATCCTATACCTAATATGTTACACCCTAATTCTAAATAAGTTCAATCAAAAACAAAAAAAAAACGTTACCTTATATTGAAACCTATACCTAAATTATAATACAAATAAACAACAACACTAGATGTAGCAATAATGAGATGAATCTTAAAAACTAAGTAACGAGAAAAAGCACAAAAACAGAAAATAAACACGAATAATTTAGACATTGTCATTCAGCCACCAATACCTAGATTGCTCCATCTCAGCTCGACCAGCCTCAACGAATCTAGCAAATGAGTATCTCCATTGGAATTGTTGGTCTCGTGAACTCAGATTCGGAGGATATTTTATCTTCTTATCGGTGGCCCGTCGGTATATGTGATATATGATTGGGACGCCGTCAGAATCAAAAACATATCGATTCATGTCCAAATACACGAATGCTTCTGGAGGAACGAAGCCAGTAGTGAGGCAAGTCACAATATACCCGTCTGTAGGGTGGAACGGCTGTGAAATCCAAGGGTTTTCACTCACAGTTACAGATCTTGCGATATGATTCCGAAGAAGTTTCAATATGAAGATATCGACTCTTGTCACTTGAGCGGTTTGATAAATTTTTCTATTCGATATATAGTGCTTCCAATCCGTCTCAGGCTTTCTGTACAAACCAGTACATGCACGAAGACATTTCCTTTCGAAAACTCTTAATCTTTCCATTGTACTAGCACTCTGGTTGTACCAGATCTGGCATCCGTATATCAAAACTGGCCTAACCAGGGTCTTGTAACAAATAACTTTGACTTTTTGATCAATGTATCTGGAATGAAAGAGTCGCCGAAGGGCCATGACTACTTTTAGTGCCTTACTGAGCATGATTTTGACATGTTCAGTGTAGTACAGATACTGATCGAGATGAACACCGAGGTATCGAACACAGGATTTATGTGGAACCCGTTCTGAACTACCCTCACCAGCCATAATGTGGAAATCCTTCCAATTACGTTTCAGGTCTTGACTGGACCCCTGCAGCGTTGTCCGAAACAAGATTGTTTCGCACTTCTGCGCATTGATTTTCGTTCGCCAATTGTCGGTGTAGAGCTGCACATCATTAAACATTTTTTGAAGATTGCTCTGAACTATTGTAGTTTTTCGGTCTGCCGTATAGATGATCAGATCATCAGCAAACGCTACTAATGATCGCGTTGGCGAGACGTTAAAATCAAAGCCGTTCAATAGCTTGCGAATGAATATTGAGAAAAGCAGGGGCGCAGTAACTGTTCCCTACTGTAGACCATTCAAGATCTTGAATTCGCGCATTGTTGTCAGATTTCCATCAGTTACAACAAACGATTTCCCGTATAACATATTACACATCATGGCGACAAGGTGTCTGGGGAACCTGTCCTGAAGAAGTTTGAAAACTAGTCCATCTAACCACACCGTATCGAAGGCTTTCTCCATATCAATGAGACATGCTCCAACACATTCTTTGTTGTTTAGTTTCCAACAGATGTCTGAGGTTGCTTTCGTTATTGCATGTATGGTCGAATGCCTGGCACGAAAACCAAATTGGCAATTCGGCTTTTAGGGCATGAAGATTCTTTTCCTTTCTTCAAGATCGGAAATACCTTAGCCTTTTTCCACTCATTTGGGAAATATGAATTGTTCAACATGTTGTTGAACAATATGCAATAATTCTTAATAGCAACCTCAGGCAAATGTCGGAGAACTATATTTGGAATACCGTCAGTACCACATGATTTTTTGTTGTTTATTCTGCGAAATATGAAACACAAGTCTTCATAGCTGACAAAATAATCAATAAGATTCAAGCTCGGTATGAGGTCAGATGTTAATGTTTCATTGAAATGAAGAATTGATTGGCCGTTCAGGCTTGACTTGAAGTCGGAAACTTTTGCTTCAACGATCTCTGAAACTATTTCATGCCCTCTCTCAGGGTTTGGTAGATGAACCAATTCAAAATGTGTTCCAATCAGGGCAAGTTTATCCAATCCTTCACAAATAATCCTGTTTCCATTTCTATCCGGAGTCGTACTATCAATTTCGATACCAGCCCTATCGAGAAGATTTATCTCATCACTAGTGACTTCAAGATTCGATACCTTCACTCGAGACTTCCTGCGGAATAAGCTATTCACTCTCGCGAAAACGCCATCTGGGTCCTGTGGGCTAATACCCCTCAGTTTTTCCGCCCATTGATTGCTGACCTCACTCCTGAGGTATGAACGGAATAAGTTCCGGACATTCTTCAGGTGTAATTTCAACAAAGCCAACGAGGGATGGTTGTAGTCCAAAAATCGTCGATAAATATTGTTGACGCGTGTGAGAAGAAGGCTTTTCAATCTGTTCAATCTTGCGATGGTTGGTGTTTCATATCCTTCCATATTGTTTCGATGTTTAATCTTGGGAACAACTTTCTCAATCGTTTCCAACGTCAGCTTCTCTAACTTCGACAAATAGAGATCTATTTCATCGTCAGTTAGATTTCTGTTATTAGGAACCATTGAGCAAGCGTTGCCATCATCAGAAGGAGGACATTGCTTCTGGTACTCCCGATTAAACTTCTTTTGAAACTTTCCCCAGTCTGTTTTTTTGAAATTCAACCGATGGTTTTCATGTTGAACTGGAATGAGGAAGAAATCATCCCTTTGATGATTGATTTCCATTACGATTGCGTTATGGTCGCTATCGTAAGGAAGCACCTGCAGTTTCCGTTGAGGACTCTCGAAGCTGAATTCAAGTCTTGCGTCAGCAATGCAGAGGTCCAAATATGAATTTGTCCTAGGGTATGTTGGGAGCTCCGACCCATATAGGTTGCACCTGTATTCAATTTGGTTCTCTGTTATCCATGATTTCAGGAATACACCTCTTGGATTATTGGTGGCATCCAGCCATGATGTATGCTTGGCATTCAGGTCACCGGCAAAAATATAATAATTATGCAGCCTGTTCAATTCGAGTATTTCAAACAAGGAATTGAGTTCCTCCTTGAACTTGAGAACATTTTGACCAGCTGCATAGGCAGAGATAACGAAGAGGTTATCCACACCTGGCAGTGAAACTTTGATGACGGACACTTCAAGAAATTCAAAGTTTTTGAATTCGACTTTTTCAATATTTTGGAAACAATAGGGTCTTCTAACCAATATCCCGGTGCCACCTCCCCCATCACCTATTACCCTATCGTTTCTTACGAATGCAAAATCTTTGAATTCCATGGAATGCCATGAATTGAGGTGGGTTTCAGTGAGAAGTATGATGTCAGGCTTTTGCTTAACAACAAATTCAAGGAGATAATCACGTCGATGTATAGCAACGATAGAGTTGACGTTGATCGATATGAGGCGAAGCCTATCCATGGGAATATGACTAGATGACAAGTTATTATAAGGCATTTGAAAGACCTAAACGCTGAAAAGCAAAGTTAATTTTTGAATCTTGTTTGTCGATTCTCTCCGATAAAGAATTAAGTTGCTGGTAAATTTTGAGAAGCAGCTCATTATTGCCACTTACATTATTTCCAGCATTTTCTGCTGGTCCTCTAGCGGCGAGTGCAAATGATACTCCGGGCTTCACGAAGTTGGAAGGTATGATATTACGGTGTATTTGTGTTTGCTTTGGAGCAAATTTAACTTTTGCATCTTGATATCGGGAGCATCCTCGATATGATGCTGGGCGACCAAAAACACCGCAGTTAACGCAGTATAATTTTTCTTTAGGCTCCGTCTGAGCCAATTTGCACTCACCGGGAGCATGAACGTCTTTGCATTTAACGCAACGATAGTGCATGGCACAATTGGCAGCCGAATGTCCAAATCTTTGACACCGGTAACACTGGTTGACTTCTTTTTTCTGGAGGCGTTCCCACCTCACCACTCTGAAATTTAAGTACGTTATTTGTTGAAGGGCACTTGGACTGCTCTTATTTGCAATTTGTACCAGGTAAAGTGGTAAATTCTTCCTTTCTATGGTCGACCTTCTTGTCGCAAAGGCTTTGACTGAAACAAAATCAATATCTGGTGCAGCCTCCTTGAGCACCTGAAGAAGATCGACCGTATCCTCTCCGCTGTCCAAACCCTTCAACAAGAAGGTCTGATTCTTTTCACTTTTTGGGGTATAGGTGAAGTGTGGAACCTCCCCAGAAATCAGCGCATCTTTGGCTGACTTGAAATCAACCAGTGATTTCGTCCTTATAGTTAATTTTTCGGCATTAACTCTTTTGATTTCGAAATTGGCCAGTTTATTTTCGGCTGCCAATAGCCGAACCATATCTTTCCCGGTTTGTCCGAACACGTTGATTGGCGGAACTTTTTCTGTCTTGTTGGAAGCTTTTTCAGAGGAACCAGCAGAACTGCGGGCTGGTTTTTTCTCCTTATTTTTGTTCTTTAAATATTGAATGAAATTAACGTCATTATCTTGATTAAAATTACCTCCGATGTTTTCTTCGATTTCCATATCTTCGGTTAATCCCTCCAGCGCTGCAAAATAATTTTGGCTCTCGTTGGTGCCACCAGCACTTAGAACTTCCTCTGGATTTACTTGCTTTGCACTTTTCTTCGGCTTTGTTACCTGTTGCCATTGATTTTGTGGCCGCGTCTTTTGAGGCTTCATCCCTTGCTTGAAAAGATCCTTGAGAGACTGTATCTCTTGCCTTAGTTCATCATTTTCTTTCTGCAATTTGGCCATTTGTTGATTATCCGCTATTATTTGCAGCTTGCATCCTCCATCTACGGAGTTTTCTTCGTTATGTTTTCTTTTGGTGATTCTCGCCAGTTTCGTATTCGTCATTTCCCCAGGTTGCCCCAACGGTGGGAAGCCGTCGGGCTCCTCCATACCAGCGGCGAAATTTTCTTTGTGAATTTGTTTTTCGTTACCAATCGAAGTAAAAATATTCGATAGAAATTTCCTGAGTCGATTACTTCGACAATATAAGATTTTTTCCGATAAAAATTAACTTCGGACTAACGTTTTTAAAAAATTAATTTTAATTTTTGAAAACTTTTGACAGGAGCGATTTAAAAGACGTCTCCTATTTCAACCCTATATATTGGTGCAAAATGAACAATTAACCCAATATGTATGGTAGATGTATGCTTAGAAACAAGACTGGTAGAGGCCCATAGTAGGCTGTCACCACTCTCTTGTATGAGCCAACTTTCAAAGTTTAAATACAGAAGCAATATGGAAGTACATGGCGCAACAACTATCAAATGTTAAAACAAACGATGTCTTTTCTGACGCGTGAATAGTTTTTATCGGTGTTCGGAGAATGTTGAAATATCCTACATGCATATTACGGAAATGAAGTCAACAAGCAATGGTGGAGACACATTATTTTGCGAAAGTAGGAAAATAAAATTTGTGCCCTTACATTACGTATGCTCACAGAAGAGCTTACATTTTATACTTGTTTGCAAACTTTCATCAATTTCAAGATGTGCCAGTCTACGTTCTATATTCCTAGATTCATCTACATATCTTATAATATCAGATAGTTTTGACAAAGGTAACCCAACAATTTGGCGCAGTTCACTTATGCTTGACAAATAGTTCAATTACTTTTTGAGTTTTTCACTAATGAAAGGACGGAAGCATTTCGAAATGATTTTTGGTCTATTAACTATTTAACAATGTGCTGTAGTAACCACGGAAGTCACCGCAGTTGCAGACATTAAGAATTAGCAGAGAGGTGTGTAGCCCGGGGTGGCATACTGAGGCCGGCTAGCGCTCAGTCGTGTCGTGGGTCTTCCGGGACACCCTCTGCTCGTGCTAAGCCACCTCACATAAAATAACTAGCACAAAGGGAAAAGGATGGGAAAGGGGGAGGTCATTTTGAGAAATGAAAGATTTAAAAAAAAACTTAGTAACACATGGCCGTTTATTGAATTAAAAAAAAGAGAAATTTACAAATTCAACAAAAGAAATATATCAATCCAAACAAAACAAACAAGCCCCTCAGTAATTTTATGTACGGAGGAAAAACAATCCAATTAAATAGTTCGTATAAAGGAAAACAAAAGGAAAAATAAGAATTTGATGATGTGATTTTACAGCAATAGATAAATACTCACTCCTTTTCCTCGTTGATCTCCAAGCGCTCGGCGAAGACAAAAAAAGGGGTGTGGGGCCACTGAAAACCAAATTTTAAATTAATTTTAAACTAATTTTAAAATTCAATCATTAATAGAACGGCCATTTATCGCTCTCCACGATCCATCAATATGGTTTACTCGCAAACACGAAAACGTTAATTCCGGCACTTGGCCCTCTTCGAAACCCAACCAAACGGGTCCTTTTTTTTTTAAACGGAAGAATCACTCTCGGCACTTCGTTCTATTTCAACTACGTCAATTTCACTAATTCAATCTTTTCCATAATAGTTAAGATTGAGACGGTCCCGCACTTCAAATTAGCAATATGATTCTCAAACTTCAACTTCAAACTCTCACTAATTCAATTTTTTCCATATATGTAGTTAGTATTGAGACGGTCCCGCACTTCTAATTAGCAATATAATCCTCACATTCCAACTTGAATTCACTTTTCCACTTTTCCTACCCTGATCCTCCGTCACTGAAGTCAATTTCCAAAACAAAAATTCCATCCTCCAAATTAAAAATTCCTTCACTTTTCCAATACTTTCACTCTCCTCCTTCGTCACAAAAAACAGCCAAAATACCAATTCCACGAAAAAAAAACCGAAAAAACTCCCTCTTCTTTGCCAAATCAAAATCCGACTGGCCCAACCCTAACGACTGCATTCCACATTTCACCTTCCCAAATCAGATTCCGCAATCCTTTTCATTTTCAAATTACCTCTGCCGCATCTGGGTAGCGTAATCGAAGTTCATTACACTTCGATTCCGCTACCCACACATCTTTTGTTCCATATCGACAAACTCAATAGTATCCATTGTTTTACATATGGCAATTTGCACAATCCAAGAAGCGCTTGGTTGAATTCAAAGTGTCACATATAAATTACGGAAGCTATTGGTTTTGCCGATACCCCAAAAAGAGTGCTTGCGTGCGCCCGGGGGAACTTGAACCCAGGGTTCCAGCAGACCCTCGATCGGGAACTCACGACGCAGCTAATGGTGCCATGGATTGTCGATCTTCCATTCATCTCATAAGCAACTTCAACGATGCATTTGGGCATGAGATTGAATTTTGTTAGTAGGGGAACGTGAATTAATTTTTGTTAGTATAAAAAATAAAATTTGTTAGTGGGAATTAGTAAATAGAATTAGTTAGTATGAAGGAAAGGAATTAGGTTTTGTTAGGGAAAAGGTATTGAATGAAGTCTGTTAGTGGGAAAATTGAAATTATTAGTATATATTATATTATTTAGTTGGAAATAAGGGAAAAGGGTAGGATTGTGATGATGTGGAAATAAAAATTAAAGGGAAATTGGAAAAATGTTAATAAAAATAAATAAATACACAGAAGAAAAGGTAGGAGTGCCCAAAGGAAGGTGGAAATGTTACGCCGGCAATTAGAAGTTGCGAATGGGAGAAAGTCCGTACGCCGGAATTCGCAACAGTGCTCCTGTCAATCTGCAACGTTTTCACGTCGGATTTAACATATACTTGCATGGGGGCATTTTCTTCTCATGGAATTCCTTGCAATTTTCGTATCTAAATTGGTAACATGGAACATTCTCTCCAAAAAACAAAAAAAGGATGCTATACGTACAAATTTGTCACTTCATAACCGTTTCATTCGATATGAAGACGATTCTTTCCTCTTGTTATCACATTATAGTCGATAGGTTAAGCTTCTGGTTTTGGGTCATAACAAAATTGTGTATCTTGCTTCCATTTACAAACATAATAAAATTAAAAAAGATAAACTTTGTTAAAGTGAACCCGGTTGATTCCGATAATAATAAAATATATGCAGTTTTTTTTGAAAGATAGTTGCAATAACCCAAAATCAAATCATTCATTGCTACACTTTTCATAAATTTTTTTCTTCAATGACTTGCGTGAGGTCATTTTTTTCCCAACATTCCACACTTAAAAATTTACCATTTGAATCAGGTGTAAACTTTTCTCAATTTTTTTTGTTTTTGTTAACAAACATTTGATTTTAAGAGTCTGCTAAGATCAAAATAAACTTTAAGCTATGATTTTCTCAATAGTAGTCACATATTTAAGTTAGTTTAAAATTAGACAAAATTTTTTTTTTCTAAAGCCCCTCGAGAGTTCCATCTTATTCTTTTGATTCAAAATATATCATTACATTACGTTATATCTTCGTAAATGAATATCAGCCATTGTTACATGTACGTGAACACTTGGAACTGGTCAACCGCAATATCACAACAGAGTATATAAACTAGCAAACAAGTGTAAAAGCTGAATTCTTCAACTTTCAAATAACGCAAATTAAATAGCTGATCAAAAACCTGCGTTAGTCCTACTAGCTGGAAAGGTAGATTCCTCGTAGGCCCCGGTGAATTTCGATAAACAAATAGCTTTTCGCATTGCTAGAACTCTTTTTTTCCGTAATATGGCTTAGGACATCATCTGCACTCGAGTTTGTTTGGAGACAATCATATTAAATTCAACTAAAATCTACTGAGTAATATGACAACTTTTGACGAGCTGAAGCACTTCAAAACTATCGTGTCATATACTCACTTCACTTCTTCCGTTTCCATAATTGTAATACTGGGCTTGGCTATTGATATCGGCAGTATAGGAATCTCAATAATTTCATCCTTAACGGTCTTTATGCAATTTGTGAGCTGTAGATGTTCCAAATTCTGTATGTACTCCACTTGACACGAAGGCTCATCATCTTTGCTGCGCAGACGTTTGGCAGCCAAAAAGTTTTTCTGTTGCGGGTACTGAGAGAGCTGAGGTGGGAGTTCTACGCCACTAATGATGTACGGTTTTAAAAGCTTCGGCTTGTCGTGGGAAACAGGCATTCCTCACTTTGATAAAATTTATTACCAAATCTAAAAACGTAACCTCAGCACTAACAAAAGCACCGAGTAGTCTAACGTTGGCCTCCAAACAATTGTCGTTGCATTCGTCGTACTGCAACCCTTTGTTTGCATTGAACAAGAAGCAGCGCCACAACGCAAAAGCGAAAAATGGTTCGTTTCCTTCTTCTACAATTCACCAGTAATTGCCTGCTCGGAAATACCGTTATTTAAAAATATAATCAAATACAATTGCACTCACTGTACACGCGACTAAACCGGGAAAAAATATGAGAAATACACAAGTCTTGGCCATAGGGGACCGGCCCACAGTAGATTCACCGAACCAATTTATCGAAAAGCAAAATGAAACTGAAGCTGGTAAATTTTTGTCCCATGGGAAGGAAAGCGATGGCGCATTCAAAACCAGGGCAGAGGCACTCCAATAAAGCTAAATTAAAGATGAGAAACTCGAGAACAACTTCTCTAATCCTTATTTGCAACACCATGTGCAAACTCCTTCGCTTAGCTATAAAAATGAAAATCGCGTAACTATAACACCGCCTAATATATTCCATGCGTTTCCGATAGTGAAATTTCAACGGAATTCGAGAAGGCGTGAAATGATTTGCGTCGCAAAAAGAATTACGTGACATTCCCAGGAAAAACTGACGTAGGATGGGAAGTCATACGGTGGCACATTGCATATGTATTAGTCGCATACTAAAAGTCATGTGTGCGGCCAAATGGCTTCCCATCAACGTCAGTTTTCACACACACGATCACCTTCCTCTCAGCTGACCAAAAGCGGTTCAGGAACAGCGAGAGGTTATAGGGTGCGTTCCGATTCTGTCGACATAGATAACGACTGACTAATAATCGGCAGTGGTGTAGGGCCGATTCATTATAAATAATATGTATTTTAATTTGCCGCCATTTTATTTTCAGTCTCTTGACCTCAATGCTTGGGCAGTCATGATAACATCAATTTTTTAAAATATTTCTGAAATGTTCATCAATATCTTTACACAACTGTAGTGTATTTATACAGTATCACGTGTAATTGTTACTGTAGTTGATAAGTTTTCAATTGTCTATGACTTATCTGTTTATGGCTCGATTTTTATGAGATATGTGCTTAACATCAGAAAATCTAAATACAATTTTTCGACGACATTAAGGGTCATTTCTGGGTTTTATAGAGGAAAGCGTAAAATTTTTAAATTTATAGGAGTTTTGACTTCTGAAGTACTCGTATTTATTGCCCTTATACTCATAAAGACCTTCTTTCATGATTTCAGATTTGTCCATCCAAAGATGTCCAATCGTGAGGCAGGGGGACACTTATACATATTTCGGACATTTTCTCTCATCCTATACCCATCTGTGCAATTTTTTCTAGTTTAAATCCTGTTTTGAAAAGTTCTCATCCAAGCTTTTCATTTGATACCCTTAAACACCTCATATGTATTTTTTTTACATTGCACTTTTTGAGAGGGCATTACTTTTGATCTGCTTAACTTACAAATTTCATCTCTCTAGGTTATATGGTTTGCGAGAAAAGTTACTGTGTCGCACGGACGGACAAACAGACAGGTCGCAATTTTAATAGGGTATTGTAAAAACGTTTTCATAATACGGCACAAAATATTTGAGTCCCAAACTAGATTTAACTTTGAAAATATTCGCGAACAAATTAAAATGGAATGTAACCCACTTTTCATAGAATTCATTACTCGAATAATATTAAAAAGTTGATTTAAAGACTTTCTGAAAAAAAAATCTATCGACATAAAATAGTTGTTACCTATTCAAAAAAAAAGGATTTGTTTTTTAATCAAATCTTATTTAAATTTTTTTCCTCTTAAGAGTGTGGGTGTAATATATTCCACTATAAACAAAATTTGGATCTGTCAATGCAATGGTCAATGCCATATAATCTTCTATGATCCACATCTTTCATTAATATAATCCACATCTACTACAATTAGTAATGCCATAGTTAAGTTTAACCAATAGGCTCAACACTCGAAACGTTTGAAACAAGGAGAATAGGTTTCAAGACAAACCATTTGACCAATATAACTTTGCTGTTAGGTTTGACCACTTCATCAGAGCTGCGCTAGCTTTTTCTTTCATAACATTATTAGTTATGAAGTAGTCCGTGGGGAGCAGTGGTTTAGGGTACACTCCGGTTGCGCAATAGCTCCCAAGTTCAAGCCTCGGTGGCGGCATAGAGTTTGAGCTTCTGATGTTGTTGTCGGATTATCAGCACACCCAGCTGTGATGTACTAATTTAAGTAATAATCACATGATTGAGCATTATATTGACCAAATCATCTCGAATCCCGCCACGGTCATAGAATGAGATACCCCAACAATAAAATCTCAACGCCAAGATCCGGATTTGGACTATTGTGCGATGGATTATTATAATAGTTAAGTTTAAAAGTCCTCTCTCAGGTATTAGCGAAAAATCGAAGTTCTAGATAAACGATTCGCCTCTTTGGAAGAAACAGTGCAAGGCTTTTCGGCAACTCAAAAAATCGCAATATTTCTCGAAATCAACGCCCTGCATGTTCCCTGTTTAACTGATACACGGACCAGTAGTCCACTATCACCAAGTCCAAAAAGCCCCAAGTTCATCTACAAACTTGGAACCTTCTGGTCAACAGAAGAGTGGGATAATCGCATCAAAAGACTTGCGGATTCAAACCAAGAGGCGAACTTCTGCACTTTCTATGTAAGAGGAAGTAGAAGGATTTGTAATGAGGCCATAATTCGAAAAACAATTGACAATGACCTTCTTATCAGTGGATACAGAGTTGAGCAGCTACCTTCCCGCAATCAGCAAAGACGTGGCTTCAAAGTTTTGATTCCAACGCGATATGCCTGGCTTTTCACGAGTTTAAAGAAGAAGAATGATATTTGTTCCTGGTGCGGCATGGTTTTCAAGAAATGGATTGATCAAATTGCGAGCCCTGGATCCAAGGACAGTAAAAAAATAAGTAGCACTAAGTATTTATGTAAGCCCATTACCCTTACTAATGGTCCAATAGCAACTTCTAACATAAATCCTAAGCATCAATCCCTATTTTCTCTTTCGAAACGCTTGAATGCCTTCAACGCTTCGTATTACTGTAGCACTTCGGTTGTCGACCCAAAATTTCACTCTATTAGCGTTAGTGCTGGTCAACTGGAAACAGTCATAGACGCAGAGGCGTCTACTGCACAAAACCTAGAAGCAGCTTCCTCTTTAAACTATAAATCTTCTATTATACAGGGCACTTATAATAACTTCGTGCGTGGAGAAGATTTAATTCCAAATTTGTCCGGATCAATTTTACAGCCCATATTACTTGCTCCTACTAATAACAACTAATCCTTTTTAGACCCGTTGTTGCCGCCTACAGTCAAGGCCACTATAGTTTCGGGTGCTGACCTCGAAAAAGGATATTTAATATCTCGACTTAGAGATAATAAAATTAACGAATCAGTTCGGCTGTACCTGTCACTTGCATAGATGGGAAAACAAGTCTGAAAATATGAATTCAGAGAGAAGGTCTTCCAATTGATCTGGACGCTCTCCTGCTTCTGTATTTTTTCTACCATGAAGAACTAGGTATCACCGTTAACCAGGCAAAAGAAGATCTCGAAACCTACGCATCACATGTTAGCTCAAATCATATCTCGTCATTGTAAAGGGCAAGGGAACAGCACCATAAATTTTTTCGTCCCCAATAAGCAGAAGATTTTAAAGTTATTCTACCATAACTGTGGTGGTATACGTAGTGAGTTAAGCAAACTTTTTCTTGACGCAAAGTCGTGCCATTTTAATATCCTAACCCTTTCCGAAACATGGTTGAACGAAGAGATCGTTGATAGTGACTGGAATATATATAGAGACGATAGGGATCGTCACAGCACAGGACAATCACGAGGAGGTGGTATTTTAATTGCAGTTTACAACTCCTTTATGAGTGAGCTAGTAAATTCCACGCAATACAAATTATTCCAGCATAAAGTGGTTAAAATAAAGTTGGGAAGATTTTATTTATATATTGGCGTTTTTCATGTCCCCCCAAATTCTAACGATACTGTCTACGACGACGTTTGTCAAATTGTTGCTGAAATTGGTGCAATTACAAATGAAGAAGATAAAATTATACTTACTGGTGACTTTAATCGTCCAAACTTAAAGTTTGTGGTCGATGAACAAGACAGCCTCCTTCTTCCTATCAATCTCCTAAATAGTAATGATTTCAATCTCATGAGCACCTTTTGTAGTAACGATTTGCAGCAATTAGCTCCTATACCCAACCAAAATGGCAGATGGCTAGATTTTATTTTCTCTCACTCTTACGACGAAGTAGTGGTCAATTCAAATTATGACAACGAGCATCTGTTTTCTAATTCAGTTCATCACTCCGCTTTTACTGTTGAATTGTCCACTTCTGATACTTCTAATTCTATATCGTATAATTCCACTATTGTATATGACTTTCGTAATGGCAATTACGATCAAATCAATTGTTATCCCGAGTAAATTGGAATGACACTTTGTCAACGTTAGACTTGGAGACATCTTTGACGCCGTTGAATCATTCATACCTAAAATTAAAAAAAAGACAAGACTTCAGAGCCGTGACTAGGAAGAGATCTCCTGCATTTACGCAACGAGAGAAATAAACTTTACAAGCTCCTTAAACGCAATAATGATGCCAGCGATGAGATCAAGAGTAAGTATAACGAGATTGCTCTCGAATTCAAACAAAAATGGACTTTAGATCGATGTTTTTTTCTTTTAAGGTTGCAAAACACGCAAATTTTACAACTAATTTAAATATTTGCATCACTTTGGGTAGGAATCTTTTCTAAGGTTGAATCAAGATCACTTACATTCTCAAATACCCCGTGAGTCATTGAAGTTGATGCCTCTTGTTCTACAGATTGTAAAGTATTGTCTGATGGTCTTTTTTTTGTTGTAGGGAGGTGAATGCTATATATTCACAGAGTGTGGGACTCCCATGCTCGCAAGAACGCGACTGGACTACCCACTAAACACCTCCCTTGTCAACCTGAGAACCCAGTCTGGAACCATTTGACACATTACTTCGGGCCAGGCCTCGTTTTGTTACGCCGTGGGGCGCCTTTAAGCTGGGGAGTCCCTTTCCTAGCGGGAGGGGAGAGGAGAAGAGGAATCGCCAGAAAAGCGATCCCCCAGCCCCAGCTGCTGTGAGCCTCTTTTATATTTTAGGACTGCCCGAGTATAATGTGCCACCTGGTTCCATTTGTCAAAGGATTCGAGCATCACCGCAACTATATTATCCGGGGTGAGCTCCCTCGCCTCCCTGTAAAGTTCCCTTCGCAGCCTGACCCATTTTGTACACGCAAAAAATGTGTGACAGGCATTGTCCTCCTCTCCTGGGCAAAACCGACAATCGGGAGACCGTGACTTACAGATTTTGTGCAGGTAAGACTGAAAACACCCGTGCCCGCTCAAAAGCTGGGTCAGATAGAAGTCAGTCTCACCATGCCTTCGACTTAGCCACGGTCTCACATCCGGGATGAGGCGCGCAGTCCACCTTCTCTTCGTGCAATTCACCCAAGACTGTCTGATGATCTTGGTGTAGAAGAGCTGGTAGATTCATCCGTCGATGTTGATGGTGTCGGAATCACATCTGGATCTTCATAATATTTTTTCATCAGTGCTGCAAATGTCTTGTAGCACTCTCTATAGTAACCACCTTCTATCTCTCCACTTGGTAAAACCACATCTTTATATTTAAGTTTATATTTTTGTCGTGATTTTAATATACTTTTACACTTTTTCAATGTTTGTTCAAGAAATAAAATCACATTTCCACTACTTTCATGACAAAATAAACCATCTGCATTTTCTTCCATGATTATAAACTCATTTCACTGCGATTTTGCTCCTAAAATTTTCTTTCGAAGCACTGCCTTTAAACTTTGGAGTCAACAGTATACTGGCATCTGTTGAACCCAGTGTCCCAAAAAGACATTTAGAATTTTGACCTTGTACTAAGTTTGGAGGAATTTTAGACCCTTCGAAATTGTGCAGCTGTTCAGAGTGTACTGTGGAATAGGCATTTACTCCATACCTGTGTATTTCGTCATCTCTAAAACCCACTAATACTATTTTATACGCATTCAAGTACACGAATGTCTTCGTGTACGTGAATGCGTATAATCCGCTTGTACTCCACCTTTTATTGTGTCAAGGAATATATGAGACCCTCCAAATAGACCTAAGTGTAATATTTAAAATATTATAGTCAAATTTCGTTCAATTTTATTAAATTATTCTAAATTTTTTTAGTTATGTCATGATTATTGAATAATACATATCTATTTATGTATATTTTATATTATTTTAAAACTACAAAAAAATTCAAAAATACTGATAAATATTTTTTTTCCATTTAGTCATATACATAAGTAACGACCTATTGATGCATTCGACTTTATACCACTGATTAATATTAAGCTAAATTTAATTTATTTACTTATATTAATAAATAAACAATCTAAATTTAATTTCTATGTACTGAATAAATAATTTTTTCCGTATTAAATTCACTTAACTTAACAGTTTTCTGATGCTCTCTCATGTATAGTTCTAGCTAGCCTTTATTCAGTCTAAGGAGGTGTTTAACCCTTCTAATATGTTTGGTTATTTAAAAATTATTGTATGATAATTTTTCAGTTACATTCACATATAATTTTCATTCATTATCAAATTTAAACTGCAGGAATACTCTCTTAAATGCATTCATGTACCCGAGCAATGCACTCTCAGTGCATTTGATCTTCTACCGCGTCTGGGGGAGTATTCGACCCGTCATATAGGTCTGGCCTTTTAAATAATGACTTAGAATGGTCATTTGAAAACTTTGTGTAGACTTCAGCTTTTATAATTCAACGTGAGAGAGCTCAGGTACCGCACACCTTGATTACCTGATACCTACCAAAGGCACCGTTACTCAAGATTTGTAACTCCCAAACATTGTTCCCTACACCAGTGAGAACGTGCAAAAAAATTTTCAGCTATTATACTTTAACGTATGTCTGACAGGCGCTGGTTCTCACTCTACTGGGTTTCATTTAACGGAGGGCGAAAGAATTCATGAATATTTGGGCCACAAAACCCTTGTTTGCCTCGCTAGTCCGTCCTATTCTCGAATAGGGCTGCATAGTCTGGGACCCTATATACGACATCTATAGCCGTAGGCTTGGGTCTGTACAAAAACAATTTTTACTCTTTGCCTTAAGATCTCTGTACGACCCGACTTCTTTTCACAACCTACCATCTTATGAGGATCGACTTCGAACATTCCAGAAGAGTCGCTTTGTCTGCATGTCTACCTTTTGACGTAATAAGGTACAATATTCAAGTTACTGTTTTCTCAGACAGGATGCACTTTCACGATCCTATTAGAGCCACGAGACACATTCTCATGTTGACAACGAGTACACACCACACCAATTATGCAGACAATGAGCCGGTTAACAGATGCTGTAAGGCATTCAATAAGTTTAGAGATATGTATTCCCCAACCACTTCCAAGTCCTGTTTTAAATCCAAAATATTAAAAGTCCTCAATTCATCGACTACATAATTAAGATTGTATTATTGTATTGGTATTTTACTTCAGTTAAATTTGATCTGTATTTTAATTTAAAATGGGCCTTGTTTGGCGACTGAATATATAAAATAAATAAAGCTGAGTTCCTTAGCAAGCTTTCAAATTTAGGACTAATGAATAAATCACAATGGTTTTGAAATATGCATATGCAATCAAATAAAAAAAAAACTGATTGCTTACAGAAAAAAATATTTTAAAGTTCTATCCTTGCTAAAATAGTAAAACATCTGACATTTTACATTCTTATTGGGTTGTTCGTTTATTGAGTTAAAGTTTTAAGGAATTCTAAAATATGTTTCATGACCATTATTTTATTTTTGCTTCAAAATTTTTCAATTAATGATTTTAGTTTCAAAAATTTTGAGCACATTGCGATATTTTGTTTAGTCTTTACATTGTTGGATGATACTCAGCAGCGTGTTTGCGTATAAAATTCAAAAATTTCCAAAAAGACCTTTCGTTTGAAGCCCTTATAGGTTTCCATTGATAAAAACCAAGTTTTTGTTCATATAAGTTATGGGAGACTGCCATTGAAAATTGTTAGAAATGTTGGCATGGCCAAAAATTTCACAAGCCAACTATTTTCCCAAAAAGGTAGCTTAATTTCTGAGTAAATTTGCTGTGGTGCAAAGACAGACTGATAAATGAGTAGAGCGATAGGCAAACGAATAGATAAAACTCAAAACGAGTACAATGCTCTAAAGATAAAACTGGAAGGTAGTGTCGAATTTCTGTAATTTTATGCATATAATAATTTTACTTACTATCCAAAAAATAGACATTCCCATACAGCTATTTATCATCTTACTCAAATTTTGCTATTCAATCATATCACGTGGCTTCAGGTACTTTTAGAGTTTTGTATTAAAATACAAACCCAATTGAAATCGATTTTGTCTGCCCGACTGATCCCTGGACTGTTTAGGTATTAATAAATTTCTTAATGGTTTTCAAGGGAGGGTCCAACCATATCAGAAGATTACAGCAGTTTGAAAGAGTCATAGAGTCGTGTTTAAGCAACAAACGAGACACGTTACCGGATTGGAGGATGTTCCGCCTTGCGGTGCGCTAGGCATTTTTGTGGCTTTCTGGTTAATCCAAACCAGGGAGAGATATTTTTTCCCGCAGGGGGAATGCCGGTCGATAAGAGCACTCTTGGAGGCTAGCATTCTTTGGGGAGTTCCGCCCCCACGTACCCGAGGAAACTCCGCAGGGAGAACGCCGGTCGAAAATACCACTCTTGGAGGCTAGCATTCTTTGGGGAGTTCCGCCCCCAGGTACCCGAGGGAATTCCCGCAGGGAGAAAGCCGGTCGACAAGAACATTCTTGGAGGCTAGCATATTTTGGGGAGTGCCGCCCCCACGGACCCGAGGATATGGGGGGTGCCGTGAGGTTCCCTCCTGGGATGACAGGTAACGACTCGGATTGTATCTGGACTACGCTTTGGACAACGAACTGGAATTGACGCTTTGGGCTGACGGATGTGATAGTTTGAACCTAGTTGCTTTGCACAGTAGCGCCGAGGTGAAACTCGTGTGTGAACGGCTCCAATTCAACTATCATACCGTCTCCGTCCCGGTAAAACCTTGGCAGGCCTCGGAGTACGTTCGAAGTTCGCACCATTGGGTTGGTGGTGTAGGTTCGGTTGAGACAGACTCCCGATTAGCGCTGGTCTGGCTCTGAGCACTTGTCCCCATAAGGGCTTGTGCCAACCCTCGCATGGCCTCCCTGCTCTGCAAAGATAACCATGGGACCAAAAAGGCGACTACACACACGAACGGAGATAGCGGCTCCGAGGGGGGACCCAACAAAACTGGAGCAATCAAAAGACCAAAAGAATCCAAAAAAGGAAATAAAAAATGATAGCAACGACGACGCAACCAGCGGTTGCAGCCACGATGTCAACAGTACATCGAGAGCTGTACTAACCACGAAAAAAACGAAGACTAACACGACGACAGTGACGGTAGACGAAAAACGGAGAACAGCAGACAGTCTGGTGCAGACTGAGATTCCTGCGGCGTTTGGGCGCAGCAAAAAAATTATGCGAACGCCCGAGCGTCCTATTAAGGTGAAGCGGGAGACTCGGCAGGATGCTTCAGGTGTTCGAGCAGTGGAAGATAACATAAAGAGCACCGAAAATTCGATTGTCACCGCTGCGATCGTTACTAAAGCGACCGCTGCAAGGGTCACAAATCCCGACATTGCAACGAAAAATCCAGAAGCAAACGAGGAGATTACGGCACTAAAAGCAAAGAGTGACCAGACACCGCGTGATTGTACCGCCAACGTTGAAAATGTGGCGGAAGTACTGCACTCGGAAACGGAACGCGAAAACCTCTCCCAAGGATGGTTGCATGGTACAATTGCGGCCCATCGATACGAAGAAGAAAGACTACTTCGAAAAGCGGGAGATGTTCTGAAAAGAATACAAGCTGCATGCGACTCCCCAAAAAATAGCAAAGTAGCAAAGAAAGGGCTCCTTGAACTTAAAAGGGCTCCTAGATGGCATAGGGCACTATCGGAGGAGCTGGTTAAGGGCCGAAGATGAACAGAAGGCTAAAGAGGCGCTTGGGGCGAAATCTAAAGGCGACATGCAGATAGCTTCATCAAGTCAATAAAAGAATGGCGTCTAGCCAATCGAAGGAGATCGGGATAAAAGAAGGAAGGAAGAGGCACTTGACGGGCGTGGAGCAGTAGATCAGGGGCTCCAGACAGTGCTTACAGACAGTGCTTACAAAAGGAGCGAAGAAAGCTGAAAAGAAACTCCTTCAAAAAAAGCCAGAAAGTAAAGTTCGTACGGACGCCCAATTAAAAAAAGGACCTGATGCAAAACAGGAGAGGCAGAAGCCCCGACGAAGACCCCGGCAGCAGGCACTGCTTGTAAAGCCCCAAGATGGCCGATCCTACGCGGAGATGCTGCGGGACATCAGGGGAAACGTAAGGCCCGAAGACACCAATACTACCATTAAAGTAGTACGACCAACGCGGTCGGGCCACATACTGGTCGAATTCGGAGCAGAGGCCGGCAATTAAGATGCATTTTGTGATGCAGTAAAGAAAGTCATCGGCAAAAGCGCAACTATAGCCCCGCTCGAGCCGATGGCAACGATCGAAATACGAGACATAGACTGCGTGACGGATCTGGCCGAGGTAGAAGAGGCCATCAAAAGGGAGTTCCCTAGCGTGGGAAGGATCAAAGCTAGACTGACACCTGAAAACAACAGGGGACAACGCATGGCCATAGTTGACTTGACCGAAAAGGACGCCGAACAATTCCTGGACAAGGGCAAAGTACGAATTGGGTGGTTTGTCTGTAGGATACGGCGAAGAGCAACGCTTCTTCAATGTTTCAAATGCCTTGGTTATGGTCACACCACACAAGTATGCAAAGGACCCGATAGGAGTTCCCTATGTTACAAATGCGGTGAAACGGGTCATAAAAGAAAAGAGTGTACGAAGGAGGCACACTGTATCCTTTACAAGGATGCTGATCCAAAACTTGATTTTGGACACGTCTTGGGATCAGGAAAATGCCGGGTGTTCCAGGAAGCCCTAGCCAAGGCAAAATCAGAGCTTCGATGACCCGCATCCTGCAGCTAAACCTACACCGCAGTTCAACCGCCCAAAATCTGGTTGAGCAGTTTGCGAGGGACAGGAAAGCCGACTTCTTGCTGCTGAGTGAGCAGCACCATAATAAAAGTCCTGCATTATGGTACTCTGATGAAACTGGTACTGCCGCCATCTGGGTTCGGAACAGTGACTTTCAAGCGGAGAGTTGTGGACGGGGGGATAGTTTCGTGTGGGTTCGGTGCTCAGGGATCACCTTCTTAAGTGTGTACCTAACGCCTAACGAGTCAATATCATCTTTCCAAGCCAAGCTTAATGCTCTGGAGGGCGCTGTCTCGAACGCAGAGGGTAAAGTGCTCGTTGGGGGCGACTTCAATGCTAAAGCAATCGAATGGGGCATGCCTCAGACGGATCCGCGGGAAAACGAATCCTGGAAATGGCGGCCAGGACGGCCCTCGTCGTACTAAACTCCGGAAATACGCTGACTTTCCGCCGTATTGGCTGTGAGGGAACCATACCGGACGTGATATTTGCCTCGGAGTCCTTAGTACGGAGGATACACAACTGGAAAGTATTAGAGGACTACTCAGCCAGTGATCACCAGTGCATTTTGCTTGAGATAAGCGATGCTATCTCCCGACGTCCGTGCTCTCGGCCTTCTACAACTGGATGGAACATTGGAAGAATGGACGTCGAGAGGTTCGTCAAGGTTCTCACAGCAGGTGAGCCGCTGCAGGTAGCTCCGGAGGGGACGGAAGAACGGGCAGCTGAAGACGTGGTGAACTCTACTATGAACATAATCACGACTGCTTGCTGCGCTTCTATGCCCCGTCGAAGACCTCGGCACGGCAAGCCCCCAGTGTACTGGTGGTCAACTGAAATCGCTGAAAAGCGGAGGGAGTGTCACAAGCTTCGGCGTGACGCTCAACGGGCGCGGAAACGTGACGAGGCATGCAACCAGGTGGCAGCATATAAGTCGGCCAGGAAACGCCTTCGCAAACTGATCAACAGTAGCAAGGCTCGCTGCTGGCAAGACCTAGTGGACAATGTGAACAAGGATCCGTGGGGCCTTGCCTACAAGCTGGTCATGGGGAAACTTGGTGCCCTACGCAAGCCTTGTATACATGACGCGGAAAAGATGGACGCGATAGTGCGGGGACTTTTCCCCGCCCATCCCGTCCGTGTTGACGCTGTCCATGGGGAAACAACAGTTGAGTGCCCACTCTTCACACCGCTGGAACTGGAGGAGGCAGTCCTCTCCTTGAAAGAGAGGAAGGCTCCAGGTCCAGATGGTGTTCCAGCTGAGGTGTTGCGGCTCGTCTATCACCATTGTCCTGACATGCTGCTCAGCACATTCAACGCTTGCCTACGGGATGGGGTTTTCCCGGTACGATGGAAGGTGGCGAGGCTCGTGCTGGTCAGCAAGGGCAAGGGAAATCCCGAATCGCGGTCTGCATACCGCCCGTTATGCATGCTAGACACGGCTGGGAAAGTGCTAGAGAAACTCATCAAGGGAAGACTCACTGACGCGATTCGTGCTGCTGGGGACCTATCTCCTCAGCAGTACGGCTTTAGAGCAGGACGTTCTACCATTGATGCGATTGCAGAGGTGGTGAACGCGGTCCAAAAGGCAGAGGCATATAGTCGCACCAAGCGACGGATCGTCCTGTTGGTGACACTCGACGTCAGGAATGCCTTCAACTCCGCTAGATGGGTGGATATTCTGGACACGCTGGAAAACTCTTTTCAAGTTCCAGAATATCTAATGAGGCTTTTGAGGAACTACCTAAAGGACCAAAGCCTACTCTACCACACGACACAGGGCCAACGAAGGATGGAAATTACATCGTGTGTTGCCTAGGGATCTTTCCTTGGTCCGGACCTGTGGAACGTGTCTTACGACGGGCTACTGAGACTTGAGATGCCAGATGAGTCGCGCTTGGTCGGCTATGCGGCTGATGTTGCGGCTCTGGTCGCCGGACGCACCGTTGAACAAGCGCAACTTAGGCTAGGTATGCTAATGCGCCGACTGAGGGACTGGATGACTGCTCGCGGGCTCAGTTTAGCACTGGAGAAAACCGAAGTGGTCATCTTGACGAAAAAGAGAATCCCTAGAGTAAGGATGATCAGTATTGGAGATATACAAATCGAATCGAAGCCAGCGGTGAAGTACCTGGGGCTACTGATCGACTCGAAGATGAGTTTCTCTGAGCAAATCAGGGCAACGGCTAAGAAGGCTGCTTCGGGAATATCGGCCCTGAGTCGACTTATGGCCAACGTAGGGGGACCTAGCCCATCAAGAAGACGCCTCTTGATGAGTGCTGTAGGGTCAGTGCTACTAGACGGAGCAAAGGTATGGGGCGACGCTCTCAGCAAGGAGGTATACCGAAAACGGTTGGCACAGGTACAGAGAAGAGGAGCACTGAGAATTGCATCTTCGTATCCAACAGTCTCCGACTCGGCGGTGAGAGTGATTGCAGGCGTGATACCTGTCGCCCTCCTTGCTAGAGAGCGCCGCGCTATTTACCTGCGCCGAAACGAGGATGCGAGGGAGATAGTTGTCCGCGAGGAGAGACAACGCTCGCTCAACGATTGGCAGCAGTCTTGGGGGAATTGCACGAAGGGAAGGTGCACTGCGCGCCTCATCCCGGATGTGAGACCGTGGCTAAATCGAAGGCATGGTGAGACTGACTTCTATCTGACCCAGCTTTTGAGTTTGCACGGGTGTTTTCAGTCTTACCTGCACAAGATCGGTAAGTCACGGTCTCCCGATTGTCGGTTTTGCCCAGGAGAGGAGAACAATGCCTGCCACACATTTTTCGCATGTACCAAATGGGTCAGGCTGCGAAGGGAACTCTACAGGGAGACGGGAGAGCTCACCCCGGATAATATAGTTGCGGTGATGCTCGAATCGGTTGACAAATGGAACCAGGTGGCACATTATGCTCGGGCAGTCCCAAAATATAAAAGGGACTCACAGCAGCCGGAGGCGCTGGGGCGTGGGGATCGCTCTTCTGGCATTTCCTCTTCCCCTCTCCCCTCCCGCTAGGAAAGGGACTCCCCAGCTTGAAGGCGCCCCACGGCGTAACAAAACGAGACCTGGCCCGAAGTAATGTGTCAAACGGTTCCAGGCTAGGTTCTCAGATTGACAGGGGAGGTGTTTAGTGGGTAGTCCAAGGGTATGCTCCATGGGAGTCCCACACTGCCAGACTCGGCGGGCGTAAATGCCTTCACCTCCCTACCACAAAAGAAAAAAGAAACCATATTAGAAGAGGAGCTGCCACAAATTCTTTAGCGAACGTGGTCATTGGGGTGTCAAATGAATGGTCTTTATGAGTGCTTTTCAAAACAGTGTAAAGAGCCTTGTGGAGTGCAAGGGAAGGGTAAATATACGAAAAGCTTGTGTCCCCCTCCTCGCGATAAGACATCTGTGATCCGAAAAATCAGTACAACAACACCTTAGAAATAGAAATTTACTCAACTTTGTGAATAATAGTATAATTTCCGAATTTTATATATTCCCAATAAAATTGTATTGATATCCTTAAAATCAAGAATATTCATATTTTAGAAGTGTTACAAAAGCTCCTAATACTCTGTAAGTTTGAAAGAAATCGAATCATATTCACGGAAGTAATATCGACTCAAAATTTCTCTAATTACAACAACAACAATATATTATTTTGGTATTCTATGGACTGTCCATAGAATCAAACAATGCAGGTTTGATTTGACCTTCTTTAATTTTTAGCTAAAATGCATAACTATTTTTGAGGATTTATGTTGTAAGTGATTTTTGTAACATTACAACAAAATGACGACTCTTGCAAATGGACGAACAATTGATTTTCTTTTAAACATATACATTTCTTTGGCGTGCTTCTTGCCTTTATTTGTTGCTGGCGACTGCATATCGTAGCCTGAGCACAAAACCCTTCTCACTTTTGCGTAGATCTTTCTACCCAACTTCTTACATTTATTAATTCACCTGCTTCAACTTACTTTACTTACTAAGTTTTCCTAAAAGCAAATTTTTGCATCTGAAGGTCACCTAACATATATTTTAATCTTTACTTCTGTATACAGTAAATCTATTCTGTGTTAAATGTGGTGCAAATTATCTCGTTTCAAAGTATCAGTGACTTAGTGGTGGTTATCAAATCGAGTTATTAAAATTTGATAGTGATTATTGCAATTGCTTACATTTATCTTGATTTACAGCAATAATTGTTGACATACTTAGATCAACCTGATCTAGTCAAGAAATTAAAGATTAAATGCTAAGAAACAGTATCCATTCGGGTACACAGGAGTACGCCCTTGTAAGAAGGGTTTTTTACTTAAGGCGCAGCCCCCTGTGTAACTGCAAATTTGGGTAAACTTTACAGCTGTACACCTCAGAAACGTTACGAATATTAGCAAACATTTTTTAAACCTAGAAGTCAGAAGGAACCTTTGGCTATTGACTAAACTCAATAAATTTTGCAAAAAGTTTGTTGCGAAAATTACAAAATTCAAACAAAATACGAGGAGCATGTTTTCGTTAAAAAATGTTGTAGATCTCAGAAACGACCTAATGTACCGAGTTGATTTAAGCTACGTTTGTTAGATCTAAATTTTTTACATTGAATTAACTCATCAAAATTTAAAAAAAGTTTTTGCAAAAAATTTCCTAGAACAAAATGGTATTCTTGTCGGCCGACATTCCACCTACGGATATATATATATATATATATATATATATATATATATATATATATATATATATAAACATATATATATATATATATATATATAAATATATATAAACATATATATATATATATATATATATATATATATATATATATATATATATATATATATATAGATATAAACATATATATATATATATATATATATATATATATATATATATATATATATAAATATATATAAACATATATATATATATATATATATATATATATATATATATATAGATATATATATATATATATATATATAGATATAAACATATATATATATATATATATATATATATATATATATATATATATATATATATATATATATATATATATATATATATATATATATACGAGGTGTGTTCAAAAAGTATCACGAATTTTGAATTTTCGCGGGTTACGTATATTCGAATTTCGATTTTTTTGTGGCGTTATGTTGGTACTCATGTCTGTCACTTATGCTGACAAGCTCGGCCATTTTGAATGTTCACTTAATTGGTGATAGCTGCTTTACTTGCACGTGTTTTCAATCGTCTTCGATTTTTACTTATTCAAAAAAATGGATCAAAGAACGTGTATCAAATTTTGTGTGAAAAACGAAATTAAGTGCGCGGATGCATTCCGAATGTTGACTTTGGCATACGGAGAAGCTACCTTGGACCGAAGCAACGTTTATCGGTGGTACAAAATGTTTTTACAAGGCCGAGAAGATGTGAACGACGAAGAGCGTGCCGGACACCCGAGCACTTCAACAACAGACGAATAAATTAATGAAGTGGAGAAAATGGTATTGGCCAATCGTCGAATCACCGTTAGAGAAGTTGCTGAGGACCTAAACATATCGATTGGCTCGTGCCATTCGATTTTTATCAACGATTTGTGCATGAGACGGGTCGCCGCGAAACTCGTACCAAAATTGCTCAATTGCGACCAAAAACAGCAACGCATGAACATTGCTAATGAGATGTTAAACTCTGTCCGCGACGAACCAAATTTGCTCCAGAGGGTCATAACTGGTGACAAATCGTGGGTTTTTGGTTATGACGTGGAAACCAAAGCTCAATCATCTCAATGGAAGCTGCCGCATGAACCAAGACCGAAAAAAGCGCGCCAAGTTCGGTCGAATGTGAAAGTTTTGCTGACAGTTTTCTTCGATTGCAGGGGCGTGGTGCATCAGGAGTTCTTGCCACAGGGAAGAACGGTCAATAAGGAATATTACCTGCAAGTTATGCGCAATTTGCGCGAAGCAATCCACCAGAAAAGCCCGGATTTGTGGGAGAACAAAAATTGGCTTTTGCACCACGATAACGCCCCTGCTCACACATCGTTGCTTGTGCGCGACTTTTTGGCCAAAAACAACACAGTAATGATGCCGCAGCCACCTTATTCCCCAGATCTGGCCCCTTGTGACTTTTTCTTGTTTCCTAAACTGAAGAGGCCCATGAAAGGACAACGTTACGCTACGCTTGACGAGATAAAGACGGCATCGAAGGAGGAGCTGAACAAGATTAAAAAAAATGATTTTTTGAAGTGCTTCGAAGATTGGAAAAACCGTTGGCACAAGTGTATAATATCTAATGGGGATTACTTTGAAGGGAACAAAATAGAAATTCATGAATAAATAAATAATTTTTGAAAAAATACAAAATTCGCGATATTTTTTGAATACACCTCGTATATATATATATATATATATATAAACATATATATATATATATATATATATATATATATATATATATATATATATATATATATATATATATATATATATATATTTATACAGTCCCTTTCGGGCTTTCGCTTCCTGCAAAAAGCGCTTCCAATTGGTGCTCACGACAAATGAATCAATAAATACGGTATTTTAATCCAAATATAATAAAGTGAGTATTTAATGAAAATGATATTATGCCTTGCCGTTTCTAGGTGTTTAGATTTGGTTTATGGTCAATAATTTAGAAATGAATTTTTCTGAGCGAACTAATTTATTGCAAAACAAGTTTATAATGAGGACCTATGCCTGTATATGTATACACTCTAAAACTTTTTCAACTATATTCTAGTGAAATCCAACTAGAGTTGCTCTACAAGATTTTCTAGTCAAAAATCTAGTGAAAATCGTTTCACTAGAAAAATAGTGAAGTCTTTTACTGTTTATCCAGTAATTTGTGCAAATTTTTCATGTAAAAACGCTGTATTTCTAGTAAACGACTTTAAAGCTATTCTAGTGATTTGAACAGAATTCACATTATGAACAACTAGAATTCTATTTTCACGGCCTAATGCATTTCTAGTGAGAAAAACTATAAATGCTGAAAGTGATACTGAAAATCTAGTATAATATTTAACTGAGAATCTGGTGATTTCTACTGATATTTTTCTGTCAAAAACTATAAAACCAGTTAGGTTCACCTTCACATATTGGAAATAGAGATAAAAATAAGCAAACAAGTTTAATAATTCTGTTATCTAGCTACTTGTATTCTAGAGATTTGAACGAAATTCCAAGCAATATAATATGACCTCATTCAAAACATGCCCACAACCTGTTTCATTTAATCGCACCTTAGTCTTTAAACGAAACAGAGAAAAATCATAATTTTTTGTGAAAAACGCATCAATCCATTATTTCTGTGAACATTTTGAGTAAAATGAAAGAAATGTGTATATGTATCTCATTAACTTTATTTTGTAAAATAGCAAATTAAAAAAATTTTCATCACTTCTTAATCAAACATCTGAGGTATTCATTTCTTCAATTTTTCAAACAAAGCTGATGACACGCTAAATGGCTTAGCTGTTTTAATTTTATAAATGTACACTTCAAAGAAATTTCAAAGCTTTGATAAGCGCGTGTCAAATTTTAAATTAAAAACGTAATGTGACTTAAAAAATACATCGAATACTTCAATGAAATTATTGTGCACCTCCATTACTCGCCCGTCAATCACCATATACATATTTTGAATCTGCTCGGAAAATTTGACTGCCCGGCAAATGAGGAATGGTTGTTTCATGCTCTCAGTACATACTTCTTCGATATTTTTGTTTAACTAACAAAAAAAAAAAAAGATAAATTTTCGGTATGTAACAGGAAATCTTACATCTATCCAGTAGATTAGAGGCTTTCACTCCTCTTCCATCACCATCTGCTCCCAACTCTCTGGGTCCTTGGCAATGATTGCGATGCTTCTTTTTAAGCCTCTCCTCGGAAGCGATTTGAATAGTGTTGCGATTTTACGCAGGTCCTCTGCAATAAAAATAAAAAGAAGGAATTAAGAAAATATCAAAGAAAAAGAGAAAATAAAAAGAGTATTAAAACTAGACCTATCACATTTAATAAATTCAAGATGTTTGTAAAAAACTCCTGCAATATTAAGTTCGTTGAGCTCACATATCCCTGAACGGTTAATTTCGAGCCATTCGAACTCTTTTTGTATCTATTCAAAAATAACATTACTATATTTATATGTAATTAAAAAATTCTAATATCATTACCATTGATCCTCTGTAGCTCAAAAATTGAGGGTACTTATCGAGCACAATCGTCGAACAGCACTTTATTTCCTCTCGTCTATCATTAAAGGTATCCCTCATCGAATCTTCAATTCTATTGAAGTTTTCTGCTGTTGGTACGATTTTTTTTAGTTCAGATACCTGAAATATATTAGACATTGGGATTGTACCCTTTACTATTTTACAACTTTTTGATAAAACTACCTTCTTACATGCGGGGTCTAGCGTACGAACTTTTGGAGAAAGTTTTCTTTTTGTAGCATTCCTTTTTTTCGAGGGAGATAATGAAAGCCGCAAATGTTCTAGACGGAATTCAATTTTCCCAGAAACTTTTTTTCCCGTTTGGTGAGCCATTTGCATCAAATCAGAGTACCTGAATATTGCAAAACTTCATTAATAAATTAAAACATTGCTTAATTCGTACATGTGCAGGTACATCAGGGCAGGTCTATTGTCCTAAATGAGGAAAAGTATTTGTTATTGCTTTCGCCAAATTTCCTTTATCCGTGTTTTTGGGTAGCTAAAAGTTATTTTTCTGATTGAAAAGTAAAAAAAGAATATTGATGATGTTTACTTACTAGCCACAAACGTTGACTAAGTCGTCTACCATAATGCGGTTGAAGGCATTTAATTCAGGCAATGATAGTTGCTCTTTAGCTTGAAGCTTCTGTGCTATTTTTTCTCCGATTTTTGAAGCCTTCAAAACTGCTACTAAATTTCGATCCTTTTAAATAAAATTTTAAAAATAAATACAAATTTATTAAGCTTTTGATTTTAGAGACCAAACCAGAACTTACCAATGAATATTGCCTTGTATATGTAATCATCTCAACTGCAGTACTTAAGGATCCATCTGCTAGACCCTCGTCGAAAGTTTGATTGTTAATAAAATTTATCAGATCGACAGGTTCATTTTTTTGAATTTATGCAAAATATTTATAAGCTTTTTCCGAGGTCCAAGTTTTATCTTTAAGCCAATTAAGTCCTGTTCATTTATATCACCAGCTGTACTTTCATCCACACCTTCGTCTAAATTCATCACTACTTATACAATTCTAAAATAAATATTTTACTTAAAACTAATGCAAGAGCTTATCACTTATCCATTACAACTGTTATACCTAGTATCTTAGTTTAATACTTAAACTTTAGTTACATTCAACAGGAAACCATTTGTAATTTAATATCGATACTTAATTGCAACAAACTTGGTTGCTGATCCATTGGCATGCCATATTACATTACGTCGGTGGTCCAAAACTTCAGACAATCGAAATATTTTATTATCTTCTTTACTTTTAAAAGATACTTCAAACGCATTGAGGTTTTCTTTAAAGTCTTTTATTTTAAGTAAGCGGCAGTTCAAAAATACCGTTCCTCCCCATTCAAATATTTCTACGATTTCTGATAAGCATGGAAATATGTATTAGATAAACTTTTTTAATTGGATCATTTCACCCTTTTTACATCAACTTAATGTAAATCTATACGACAAATTTGCTCTACATTTGAAGCTTATCTAACGTCGCGCGGATATCGATCACTCTTTCGGATAGCTCCAATAGCTTTTTAAATTACTTTTTATGGAATTGTTTGCAGCTACATATAAATGAGTTGCATATTTTGAATAATAATTTTTCTGAAAAATTATTAGAGAAGAAAAATGTTAGAAGAAGGTGGTTTCGACGTGTGCACTAATTCTCCTCAGGCCATCACTCTTAGATACACACCGGTGATGGCGACCACCATGCTCAGAGGTGAGGGAGTTAATTTTTCATTTTTCTACTTATGCAAACTCAATAAGCTTTATTTCTTTAGAATGTTGAAATGGTGTTCTCAATGAAAATTTCATTTTATAATTAGTACGAAAACTAATTCTGTCTGCTTTACACTCTCTAAAGAATAAATTAGCGGAAGGGCTGGAAAAGCCTAAAATATCATGAACTGCAAGATTATCTCGTGTCACATTAACGAGAATGGTGCGAATTGTGTAGTACGTGCCATTTTTTAAGTAAAACTTTAGCTCCTTCATCAGATGGCAGACGGACCAGATCATCTTTAAAAGGCCTCAAAATATTTTCAAACCCATATTTTATCACAACTTGCGAATAAGCGACCGCTAATAAAAATATATTATTAAGTGGAAAGTGGAGCTCTGGGGGTAAATTTTGTATTGTGAAGTAAAAAACAGCTAGCTTATGAAAAGTTGCTTTTGAGCCAAGTGGGTTTGCCACCTCCAAATCATCGTAGTACAAATTAAGTTTCAAAGCGCTTGAATATTTTTTTAAAAATTCATTATTTTTGTAGCGTTCTGAATTAAAATATGAAATTTTATTTCCTTCTTCATGCCTTGATTTACTTATAACTGCAAGAAACTGGTCGTTATCAACCAAAGATATGAGAGTATTTTTTAAAGATATGTATTGAAAAGTTTCTGCCAAAGATTTCGAAACCATTTGAGAATTTGTAAAAATATTTTCCGTTCTAAATCCTAAAAATATTTCTCTAGGTTCAACTAATGTTCCCTTTTTTTTAAATAATTAAATTGATTTTTGAAACTAGCGGATACCTTGAAAAAATTATTTAAATCAAATTTGTTTAAAAGTTTTATACTCTCATATGTTGTAATAGAAATATTATTTTCTTCAATAAAATCAATTAAACTAAATTTCAAGTGCTCTGAAACCGCTCTTACAATATGTTTGCATTTTTTATTGAAGTTAACAATGCTAGCCTCTGTATAATTAGTATGCGAACGTAAATCTGCAAAGCTTTGGTTAATTACTTCTTGAATATCATTGGTATTTTGAAAACAGCTTGCTTTTCGATAAGGCGTTGTTTGGAAAATCTCTGTTTGGGCTACAGTGCAAGGAATAGTTGGAAAATTGTTACTACGATCAGAAATACTATGTTTTTTTAAGAAATGTCTAGAAAAACTTCGAAACGAGGAAAAACTACCTCCACAATCATCTTCAGTACAAATAAATAGACCTTTTGCATTTGATTTTGTAAATGGTACATTATGTACACAAATAAAATGATTTTTAAGGCTTTTTAAGGCTTTTTAATGCACCAGGTATCAATTTTAAACACATGAAACACTTCATTTGATGCATATAATTAGACTTATAGAAATAGCGATCAAATGGCAAATTACCAACTACTTAATCACTTAAATTAAATAAATTTAACTTTAATTTCAAACTTTTCAAAATTTCTGCAACATCAGAATCTACTTGATTGTTGACGAGATGCTCAAAAAATTGATCGGCGTCCATAGCAAGACTGCAAAATTTAAGTTAGTTTTTGTTATATACCCTTCTTGCCTAGCTACAGACAAACAATGTATTTCAGACTATTTTTTTAAAATGAGATAAAATAGTAGTCTTAGCATTTATTTACACTCTAAACGAAAATGTTGGTAATAATCTCCATTATAGTAGGAACAAAATATGCATTTTATAATGTGGGTTTAATTTCGACATTCATTGTAGTTAGATCCAGGATTTTACTTCAATAAATGTTGTAAAATCCAGTATTTTACTACAATAAAAAAAATCCTGGATTTTACTACAATGAATGTAGAAATTAAACCCACATTATAATTACACATTTTGTTCCTACTATAATGTGGGTTATTCCCAACATTCTCGTTTAGAGTGTATAAACTATGAAAAACGTAAAAAATTTGTCCAAGTATTACAAAATAAATGATTGTCTAAAAAACTTACCTGAGCAAACTTTATACACACTCACAACGAACACAAATTAAATTGATACTTCACACCACTGCTTCCACGAAAGTTGTATCTCAGACTAACACTTGGTCGAAATTAGAACCGGAGCGAATTCTGCAACATAAACATTCGCAAAACCTAACGAAATCCTAGTGAATTTCACTAGATTGTCAGTTGATACTAATGAGCTCACAGGGAATATGTGATGATTGTCTAGCGATTTTCACTAGATTTTCAGTTTCAAGCACTGTAGGAATCCAGTGAAAAAGAACCACTGGTATCGCATTTACATGCCCGAGAATATTACTTAAACAAGTTGAAGTAGCAGGAGGATGCTCCTGCCAGAAGGGTATTGTAAAACAATTAGTAAATCAAACAATATATCCTGCATATCAAAACTTGACTAATATCCAGCTTCCATAAATTGAGTTAGAAAAATTATTATGGTTATTTTGATTTTAAACTTTGCACTATTTTGTTTCAAGTGTTTTGACCCCGTTGCTTGATTAGTCGTGATAACACATGAATATCACAAACCATTTCTAAAATTTTTATCAAAATTCCTACATATTTGTAGTGTCTAGGTCCGTTGCAAGCATGTATCTCCCTAGTATCACGTGTTAATGTTGTTGTAATTGTTAGACATTCAATCGGCTGTAACTTAGCTGTTTATTGTTCAGAAAACTTAAATTGTAGACTTTGGGAAATTCAAGGGTCCCATCTTGATTTTATAGACAAAAAAGCAAAATTTATAAAATAAACTATTATTAACAAAGTTGATCAAATTTTGACTTCTAAGGTATTTGTTGCCCTTGTGAAGGAAAAATTGTCAGTTTAAGTACTATTTTGAAAAGCTCTTATAAAGAACTTTCATTTGATATTCATATCGGCTACCTTTGATGAAATTTTTGTTCAGCGACCATTCCCCTGTACTGTAATCATCGATTCATGGCCTATTTTGTCGAATTCTAGATTGGTTACAAAACCCATTTACTAGGAGCTCTCTCCTGCCTCCTCGACTTGTTTCACCTATGAGTATTAATTGTAGGTACTCATCTTCAGGCATTCATTAAATTGAATCAAGTATTAAAAGCATGCGCCTTAAACGTTCAAGTTGGGGCAAAATACATTAAAATTATTCAATCTTCGCATTTAAAACAGCCACTATTTTGCTTTACCATTACTAATACCGCTAGCTGAGCCAATTCTCAAAGAAATTCATGATTCCTATCATTCCTGAAATTTTCATGCAAATCCTAGCAAAGCTGTAGTATCTGAGTCGGTAAAAAGCGCATATTGTTCCATAGCCACATGTTTCCATGGTAATACAGGGCATATTGTGCCATAGTAATACAGGGAAATTCAAATCGCTATAACTTCATTAAATATCATTCGATCTTTATGAAACTTTCAGGACAGATTGATCTCATAAATAGTCATAAGTGTACTGAATTTCATGAAATTCGATACCCATATTGCCTACATGCGATGAAAACTTTTTTTCAGGGGCAACTCCCCTATAAGGGGAGACCCCCCTTAAAGACCTTATAAATTTTTTTTTCGTGTTGAAACTTTGAAGAGGGCGTCACTTCGCACCTACTAACAAAATCTTATGTTTCTAGCCTGTGTAGTTTCCGAGAAAAAGTCGTGTGACACACGGACATACGGACAGACAGGACGCGATTTTAGTAGGGTATTGTAAAATGATTTTACAATACCCTAAAAACCAAGAAAGTGAATAAATCTACATTTGTAGTTAAGTATATTAAACTACTTGTGAATATTTTATGACTTAGAAATTAGCATGTAACTACTTTATTTTTAACTAGAAAAAAAAATTTTGCTTTTATACAATTTTCATTCGTTTATATTAAAATTTTTTATTGAAGGTTTGTCTTCAGTGAATAAGTTAGAGTATGCACATAGAACTATTTGTGTCATGAAATTTTCCTACCTTTCTAGTAATAAGTCCGGAGATATCAGTAATAGCTTCAAAATAACTGAAAATCAGTTTTATCTGCTAGAAGGTGCAAGTAATGAGAAAAACAAACTCTCCATCTAGTGAAATATGCTAGACAATTAGTTTTAGATAACTAAATCCCTAAAATTCTAGTGATCTATCAATTCATTCAGTCAAAATTACTAGACACCCAGCTTTTTGATGAAAATTGCACTAGAAAAGCAGGAAATTATATCACTAGATTTCATCTAGTTAGAATTTACTGGAAAGGACTTACTGTGTAGTTAGAGTATTAATGGAGCAGTTATTTTACGTAATTTTTATCTTCTTCTTCGTAGCACTGCAGCCCTTCTCGGGCCTTCGGTTTTTGCAAATAGCACCTCCAACTGTCTGGTCCATTGACCACGTCCTCCAATTTGAAATCCGAGCAGCGATGAACTGTCTTCATCGACCGAGTCAAACCAGCGATTCCTCGGTTTTCCCACTGGTCTCCGGACTTTAGTTCTCCCAACGAATGCCTTTTTGGGTATCCGTTGTTCGTCCATACGATTCGTGTGTCCAGCCTATTGCAGCTTCCATAGTCTTATAATTGTTGAGATCTCCGGTTCATCAAAAATTTCATACAGCTCATGGTTCTATCGAATTTGCCATTGGCAAATTTGTGTAGCTTCGCTCCGGTTATTCGCCTCAGGTCCCGTCGCTCAAAGGTGTTCAATATATTTGCGGATGCTTGGGTTAGGATCCATGTCTCACACCCGTAGCATAACACAGGTCTTATCACATATTTATATACTTGGAGCTTTGTTTTCCTGTGAATGCAGCTGGTCTTCAAAATTGCCAAAACTGAAAAAAAGTTTTATTTGCGAACTGTATTCTTCGGCGTATTTCATCTCTTTCATAACCCGTTTTCGTTATTTTGGCGCCTAAATACACAAATCCGTCAACATTTTCGATACTGTATTCGCCAATTGTGATATTTTGTGTATTGAGGTATTTTTTCTCGACTGCGTCATGAGCTTTGTTTTATTCTCATTGGTTGCGGAGAAAGCTCGAGAGAAATTGTGTGGAGTATATGGTGAGGACTGCCTTACTGAACGTTAGTGTCAGCATTATTTTATTCCTTTTCGTTCTGGAAATTTTAATGTGCAAGATGCACCACATACTGGTTGCCCAACCCCGACTGATGACGACAAAATAACCGGCGTATGAAAAATCGAGAGATAGCAGAGAAGCTCAAAAAATCAAATTCAGCCATTCACTTGCAGTTACAATAGCTTGGTTACGTAAACAAACTGGATATGTGGACCCATCACGAATCAAAGGAAATCCACCAATTCAAACGCAATAACATATGCGACTCTGTGCTAAATCGTAGCCAAAACGACCCATTTCTATGAAGAATCATAACAGGTAATGAAAAATGGATTGTTTACGATAATGTAGTCTGAAAACGACCATGGACAAAGATCATCAAAGCCAATATTCACCAAAAGGGGATTATGCTTTTAAGGGTATAGTCTACTTGGAGATGCTACCAAAAACCAAACTATTGGTTCGAATGTCAACTGTCGAAACTCATCAAAGAAATCAAGGAAAAACGCCCTAAACTGGCCAATCGCAAAGGCGTGATTTTCCACCATGATAATGCCAGAACCACAACTCTTTGATAGCTCGTCAAAAGTTAATAGAGCTTCTGAGTTGGTAACTGATGCCACATCCACCCTATAGTCCTGACTTAGCACCATGAGACTCTCATTTGTTTCGTTCCCTTCAAAACCATTTAAATGGTAAAACTTTCGATTTCGATAAGGCTCTTAAAAATGAGTTGGACCAGTGGGAAGCCTACTAGAAAACGAAAATTCGGAATGGCCTTCATTGTGGATAGGGAGTTTAAGCCGCACTTGATTGATTTTAAGGCATTTAATGAACAGTTGTGTGCGGTCCGTATAAAAGCGAAACTCATCAAAATCTGGCTAATAAACGTTCACACCCTGACCGAGGAAAAGAACGAAGGAAACGTTCTACAATCACCTTGAAAGACTAGTCGACTCATTGCCTACAAACGACACAAGAATAATTCTAGGTGATTACAACGCTAAGGTTGGCAATGTGATATCGCATCATAAAACGACTGGAGAATATAGCCTCCACGATGAAACAAATGACAACGGCGAGCCCCTGATCGACTTTGCATATAGCAGAAATCTAGTCACATGTTCGCCTTGCCTCCCACATAGACGCACTAGTCAAATGACCTGGTTGCCACCGGATGATACGCACAAAACCAGATCGACCATGTTCTGATCCAACAACGTTGGGCCTCAAGCATATTTGACGTCCGTACATACCGAGGAGTCAATTGTAACTCAGAGCATTGCTTGATCAAATTAACCTATCGATGTTGCATGTCAAAGGCGTATTCAGCGAAGACTAGCCCGCTACAAACGTTTCACATCGAAAGGCTCCAATTGGCGTTTGTGGCGAACAATTCCATGAAGACCCCCGAAAATCAGCTGGCTCCCATCTTAGCAGACACATCGCTGAAAACAAGCAACGAGCTCTGGATGGAATTAAGAGCGGCTTTTAAGACCGTGGCAGAACACATAAGCCAACCCGAGCATCCGCAAATATATTGAACGCCTTTGAGCGACGGGTCCTGAGGCGAATAATCGGAGTGAAGCTGAACGAGGACCAATGGCGAATTCGATAGAACTATGAGTTGTATGAAATTTTTGACGACCCAAAGGTCTCAACGATTGTAAGGCTGCGGAAGCTGCAATGGGCTGGGCACATGATTCGTATGGATGAACAACGGATACCTAAAAAGGTATTCGTTGGGAAAACTGAAGGCCGAAGACCAGTGGGAAACCGAGGAAACGCTTGTCTGATTCGGTCGACGAAGACAGTTCATCGCTGCTCGGAATTCAAAATTGGAGGATGCGGTCAATGGACCGAGACAATTTGAGGCGCTTTTGGCTGGAAGTGAAGGCCCGAAAGGGGTTGTAGTGCTACGAAGAAGAAGAAGAAGAACACATAAGCAGAATCAAGTCCGGTGCAAAGGGAATGATTGGTTTGATGATGAGTGCCAGAATGCGTTAGACGAAAAGAATCAGGCGTACAGAGAATACGTACGTAGAAAAATCTCAGAAGGGTAGTGAATAAGATAATTAGAACTAAGAAAAGAAAATGCTATGACGACCAATTGAGAAGCATCGATGTAAATATAGCGACCAATAACACCAGACAAGCATACAAAGTAGTAAAAAGCCTAAAACGTGGTTATCATCCCAAAACCACGCTCTGTCGTGATGACATGGGCAATATCATCGCTGATGATGAAGATATGCATCATATTTCAAGAACCTCCTCAATTCTTCCCACAACTCCAGAACAAGGGGACCTACAGATGTCTCCGGAGAGTTTCTATTGGCCCCACCGACTCTGAATTATGTTTGTTTCACCATCAAAACCCAAAGGAATGTGGTGAAACGGGGCACAAAAGGAAGGAGTGCACGAACGAGGCAAAATGCATTCTTTGCAAGGATGCTAAGCTAGCACCCAGCGACCTCAAACATGAGCCGGGGACAGGGAGATGCCGGGTTTTCAAGGAGGCCCTAACTAAAGCCAAATCGATACTCGAATGATCCGTATCCTGCAGGTCAATTTGCACCGAAGCACAAACGCCGAGGACCTACTTGAGCAGTTTGCGAGGGATAAGAAAGCTGACCTCCTGTTGCTGAGCGAGCAACATCATAACAAGGACTCGCAAGCGTGGTACCCTGACAAAACTGGTACCTCGGCCATCTGGGTTCGAGACAGCGCCCGCCTTCAGGTGCAGGGCCATGGACGCGGGGATGGTTTTGTGTGGGTGCGGTGTTCAGGGATAACATATTTCAGTGTTTATCTGACGCCTAACGAGGCAATGCGATCCTTTCGAACCAAACTCGATGCCCTGGAGGACGCTGTCTCGAACACAGAGGGCCACATGCTGGTCGGGGGAGACTTCAACGCTAGAGCCATCGAATGGGGTATGCCACAATCCGACCCAAGGGGAAAGCAAATCTTGGACATGGCGGCCAGAACAGCGCTTTTTGTCCTAAATACTGGTAACACCCCTACTTTCCGCCGCTGGGGTTGCGTAGGAACCATACCCGATGTGACACTCGCTTCGGAGTCCCTGGTACCTAGAGTACACAACTGGCGAGTACTAGAGGACTACTCGGCTAGTGATCACCAGTATATAGCTGTTGAGATTCACGACGGTGCCACTCTGCGTGCATATGCCCAAACTTCAATCCTCGGATGGAGGACTGGGAGGATGGACGTCGAGAAGTTCACTGACGCGCTTACGGCAGGCGCACCGTTGCTGGGAGCTCCGCCAGGGAGTGGAGGGCCTACAGCCAAGGACTTGGTGAACTCAACTATGAGTACCATCATAGCTGCTTGCGAGTCTTCCATGCCCCGCCGGAGACCCCGACATGGTAAGCCTCCAGTATACTGGTGGTCAAACGAGATCGCCGAACAAAGAAGCGAGTGTCACAAACTTCGGCGAGAGGCCCAGCGGGCGCGAACACGGGAGGAGGCAGACACTAGGCTAGCAGCATACAGGTCCGGCAGGAAATATCTTCGCAGGCTTATTAACAAGAGCAAGGCCCGATGCTGGCAAGACCTCGTGGACGATGTAAATAGGGATCCGTGGGGCCTTGGCTACAAGCTGGTCATGGGGAAACTTGGTGCCCTACGGAAGCCTTGTATACATGACGCGGAAAAGATGGACGCGATAGTGCGGGGACTCTTCCCCGCCCATCCCGTCCGTGTTGACGCTGTCCATGGTGAAACAGCAGTCGAGTGCCCACTCTTCACACAGCTGGAACTGGAGGAGGCAGTCCTCTCCCTGAAAGCGAGGAAGGCTCCAGGTCCAGATGGTGTTCCAGCTGAGGTTTTGCAGCTCGTCTATCACCATTGTCCTGACTTGCTGCTCAGCACATTCAACGCTTGCCTACGGGACGGGGTTTTCCCGGTACGATGGAAGGTGGTGAGGCTCGTGCTGATCAGCAAGGGGAAGGGAAATCCCGAATCGCCGTCTACATACCGCCCGTTATGCATGCTAGACACGGCTGGGAAAGTGCTAGAGAAACTCATCAAGGGAAGACTCACTGACGCGATTCGTGCTGCTGGGGACCTATCTCCTCGGCAGTACGGCTTTAGAGCAGGACATTCTACCATCGATGCGATTGCAGAGGTGGTGAACGCGGTCCAAAAGGCAGAGGCATATAGTCGCACCAAGCGACGGATCGTCCTGTTGGTGACACTCGACGTCAGGAATGCCTTCAACTCCGCTAGATGGGTGGATATTCTGGATACGCTGGAAAACTCTTTTCAAGTTCCAGAATATCTAATGCGGCTTTTGAGGAACTACCTGAAGGACCGAAGCCTGCTCTACGACACGACACAGGGCCAACGAAGGATGGAAATTACATCGGGTGTTGCCCAGGGATCTATCCTTGGTCCGGACCTGTGGAACGTGTCTTACGACGGGCTACTGAGACTTGAGATGCCAGATGAGTCGCGCTTGGTCGGCTATGCGGATGATGTTGCGGCTCTGGTCGCGGGACGCACCGTTGAACAAGCGCAACTTAGGCTAGGTATGCTAATGCGCCGAGTGAGGGACTGGATGACTGCTCGCGGGCTCAGTTTAGCACTGGAGAAAACCGAAGTGGTCATCTTGACAAAAAAGAGGATCCCTAGAGTAAGGATGATCAGTATTGGAGATATACAGATCGAATTGAAGCCAGCGGTGAAGTACCTGGGACTACTGATCGACTCGAAGATGAGTTTCTCTGAGCAAATCAGGGCAACGGCTGAGAAGGCTGCTTCGGGAATATCGGCCCTGAGTCGACTTATGGCCAACGTAGGGGGACCCAGCCCATCAAGAAGACGCCTCTTGATGAGTGCTGTAGGGTCAGTGCTAATGTATGGAGCAGAGGTATGGGGCGACGCTCTCAGCAAGGAGGTATACCGAAAACGATTGGCACAGGTACAGAGAAGAGGAGCACTGAGAATTGCATCTTCGTATCCAACAGTCTCCGACTCGGCGGTGAGAGTGATTGCAGGCGTGATACCTGTCGCCCTCCTTGCTAGAGAGCGCCGCGCTATTTACCTGCGCCGAAACGAGGATGCGAGGGAGATGGTTGTCCGCGAGGAGAGACAACGCTCGCTCAACGATTGGCAGCAGTCTTGGAGGAATTGCACGAAGGGAAGGTGGACTGCGCGCCTCATCCCGGATGTGAGATCGTGGCTAAATCGAAGGCATGGTGAGACTGACTTCTATCTGACCCAGCTTTTGAGCGGGCACGGGTGTTTTCAGTCTTACCTGCACAAGATCGGCAAGTCACGGTCTCCCGATTGTCGGTTTTGCCCAGGAGAGGAGGACAATGCCTGTCACACATTTTTTGCGTGTACCAAATGGGCCAGGCTGCGAAGGGAACTCTACAGGGAGACGGGAGAGCTCACCCCGGATAATATAGTTGCGGTGATGCTCGAATCGGTTGACAAATGGAACCAGGTGGCACATTATGCTCGGGCAGTCCTAAAATATAAAAGGGACTCACAGCAGCCGGAGGCACTGGGGCTGGGGGATCGCTCTTCTGGCAATTCCTCTTCCCCCCTCCCCTCCCGCTAGGAAAGGGACTCCCCAGCTTGAAGGCGCCCCACGGCGTAACAAAACGAGACCTGGCCCGAAGTAATGTGTCAAACGGTTCCAGGCTAGGTTCTCAGATTGACAGGGGAGGTGTTTAGTGGGTAGTCCAAAGGTATCCTCCATGGGAGTCCCACACTGCCAGACTCGGCGGGCATAAATGCCTTCACCTCCCTACCACAAAAAAAAAAAAACCCAAAGAATAATGAAGCGTGGGGCATCGATGAGATTTCAGTGCAGCGCATCAAATATGGTGGCAGCAGTGTTCATAAAGCTATTCACAAAGTCATCCAGCACATTGGCAACAAGAACATATGCCAAAGGAGTGGAGCGAATCAATTATTTTCCCTATCCACAAAAAAGGTGACAAGCTACAGTGCAAAAATTGTAGAGGCATATCACTACTTTCTTGGAAAATAAAATCGGATCATACGCCAACAGTATTATTGGGGAGTATCAAGGTGGTTTTGAGTAGGCACTTGAAAAATGCTGGGACGTTGACTTTAAGCAATCATACGACAGCATTGGTTGTAACGTACTGTACCAAATAATGCTTTGCTTTGTTATCCTAGCCAAATTAGTCTGTCTTACCAAAATGAGAATGACGTCAACGACCTCCCAAATCCGCATCAATAACCAACACAGCGATATATATATATATATATATATATATATATATATATATATATATATATATATATATATATATATATATATATATATATATATAATTAAAGCAGGGATATGGACTGCCTCCATTGCTATTCAGTTTGGCTCTAGAATACGTCATAAGGAAACTACCTGTCGATAAACGAGCTACGTCACTATACAAGTCGAGCCAAGGAGTAGCTTATCCGGATGACATCAACATTGTGTCACGGTCGCTAAAAGCAATTTTTTAAAGAAATTAGATATTTGAAATCTTTAAGTTAAATATGGTATTATTCAATCCAGCAAAATGAGAATCTATTGTAAGAAAATTTGGCCATTCTCGTGTCTCTTCACAATAACATTTTGGATCCTTGATTCTAAAACTTCTTGTCAAGATGTTCTTGTTGGAACTATTCGTAATTACTTTTGCCACTGTTTTTTTATATAAAGGGACATATTTCGGAAATGATTCCATACTAAAGCTTTCACAAGTTCACCAAAAATAACACTAAAATTAAGCCAACCCGAGCATCCGCAAATATATTGAACGCCTTTGAGCGACGGGTCCTGAGGCGAATAATCGGAGTGAAGCTGAACGAGGACCAATGGCGAATTCGATAGAACTATGAGTTGTATGAAATTTTTGACGACCCAAAGGTCTCAACGATTGTAAGGCTGCGGAAGCTGCAATGGGCTGGGCACATGATTCGTATGGATGAACAACGGATACCTAAAAAGGTATTCGTTGGGAAAACTGAAGGCCGAAGACCAGTGGGAAACCGAGGAAACGCTTGTCTGATTCGGTCGACGAAGACAGTTCATCGCTGCTCGGAATTCAAAATTGGAGGATGCGGTCAATGGACCGAGACAATTTGAGGCGCTTTTGGCTGGAAGTGAAGGCCCGAAAGGGGTTGTAGTGCTACGAAGAAGAAGAAGAAGAACACATAAGCAGAATCAAGTCCGGTGCAAAGGGAATGATTGGTTTGATGATGAGTGCCAGAATGCGTTAGACGAAAAGAATCAGGCGTACAGAGAATACGTACGTAGAAAAATCTCAGAAGGGTAGTGAATAAGATAATTAGAACTAAGAAAAGAAAATGCTATGACGACCAATTGAGAAGCATCGATGTAAATATAGCGACCAATAACACCAGACAAGCATACAAAGTAGTAAAAAGCCTAAAACGTGGTTATCATCCCAAAACCACGCTCTGTCGTGATGACATGGGCAATATCATCGCTGATGATGAAGATATGCATCATATTTCAAGAACCTCCTCAATTCTTCCCACAACTCCAGAACAAGGGGACCTACAGATGTCTCCGGAGAGTTTCTATTGGCCCCACCGACTCTGAATTATGTTTGTTTCACCATCAAAACCCAAAGGAATGTGGTGAAACGGGGCACAAAAGGAAGGAGTGCACGAACGAGGCAAAATGCATTCTTTGCAAGGATGCTAAGCTAGCACCCAGCGACCTCAAACATGAGCCGGGGACAGGGAGATGCCGGGTTTTCAAGGAGGCCCTAACTAAAGCCAAATCGATACTCGAATGATCCGTATCCTGCAGGTCAATTTGCACCGAAGCACAAACGCCGAGGACCTACTTGAGCAGTTTGCGAGGGATAAGAAAGCTGACCTCCTGTTGCTGAGCGAGCAACATCATAACAAGGACTCGCAAGCGTGGTACCCTGACAAAACTGGTACCTCGGCCATCTGGGTTCGAGACAGCGCCCGCCTTCAGGTGCAGGGCCATGGACGCGGGGATGGTTTTGTGTGGGTGCGGTGTTCAGGGATAACATATTTCAGTGTTTATCTGACGCCTAACGAGGCAATGCGATCCTTTCGAACCAAACTCGATGCCCTGGAGGACGCTGTCTCGAACACAGAGGGCCACATGCTGGTCGGGGGAGACTTCAACGCTAGAGCCATCGAATGGGGTATGCCACAATCCGACCCAAGGGGAAAGCAAATCTTGGACATGGCGGCCAGAACAGCGCTTTTTGTCCTAAATACTGGTAACACCCCTACTTTCCGCCGCTGGGGTTGCGTAGGAACCATACCCGATGTGACACTCGCTTCGGAGTCCCTGGTACCTAGAGTACACAACTGGCGAGTACTAGAGGACTACTCGGCTAGTGATCACCAGTATATAGCTGTTGAGATTCACGACGGTGCCACTCTGCGTGCATATGCCCAAACTTCAATCCTCGGATGGAGGACTGGGAGGATGGACGCCGAGAAGTTCACTGACGCGCTTACGGCAGGCGCACCGTTGCTGGGAGCTCCGCCAGGGAGTGGAGGGCCTACAGCCAAGGACTTGGTGAACTCAACTATGAGTACCATCATAGCTGCTTGCGAGTCTTCCATGCCCCGCCGGAGACCCCGACATGGTAAGCCTCCAGTATACTGGTGGTCAAACGAGATCGCCGAACAAAGAAGCGAGTGTCACAAACTTCGGCGAGAGGCCCAGCGGGCGCGAACACGGGAGGAGGCAGACACTAGGCTAGCAGCATACAGGTCCGGCAGGAAATATCTTCGCAGGCTTATTAACAAGAGCAAGGCCCGATGCTGGCAAGACCTCGTGGACGATGTAAATAGGGATCCGTGGGGCCTTGGCTACAAGCTGGTCATGGGGAAACTTGGTGCCCTACGGAAGCCTTGTATACATGACGCGGAAAAGATGGACGCGATAGTGCGGGGACTCTTCCCCGCCCATTCCGTCCGTGTTGACGCTGTCCATGGTGAAACAGCAGTCGAGTGCCCACTCTTCACACAGCTGGAACTGGAGGAGGCAGTCCTCTCCCTGAAAGCGAGGAAGGCTCCAGGTCCAGATGGTGTTCCAGCTGAGGTTTTGCAGCTCGTCTATCACCATTGTCCTGACTTGCTGCTCAGCACATTCAACGCTTGCCTACGGGACGGGGTTTTCCCGGTACGATGGAAGGTGGTGAGGCTCGTGCTGATCAGCAAGGGGAAGGGAAATCCCGAATCGCCGTCTGCATACCGCCCGTTATGCATGCTAGACACGGCTGGGAAAGTGCTAGAGAAACTCATCAAGGGAAGACTCACAGACGCGATTCGTGCTGCTGGGGACCTATCTCCTCGGCAGTACGGCTTTAGAGCAGGACGTTCTACCATCGATGCGATTGCAGAGGTGGTGAACGCGGTCCAAAAGGCAGAGGCATATAGTCGCACCAAGCGACGGATCGTCCTGTTGGTGACACTCGACGTCAGGAATGCCTTCAACTCCGCTAGATGGGTGGATATTCTGAATACGCTGGAAAACTCTTTTCAAGTTCCAGAATATCTAATGCGGCTTTTGAGGAACTACCTAAAGGACCGAAGCCTGCTCTGGGACACGACACAGGGCCAACGAAGGATGGAAATTACATCGGGTGTTGCCCAGGGATCTATCCTTGGTCCGGACCTGTGGAACGTGTCTTACGACGGGCTACTGAGACTTGAGATGCCAGATGAGTCGCGCATGGTCGGCTATGCGGATGATGTTGCGGCTCTGGTCGCCGGACGCACCGTTGAACAAGCGCAACTTAGGCTAGGTATGCTAATGCGCCGAGTGAGGGACTGGATGACTGCTCGCGGGCTCAGTTTAGCACTGGAGAAAACCGAAGTGGTCATCTTGACAAAAAAGAGGATCCCTAGAGTAAGGATGATCAGTATTGGAGATATACAGATCGAATTGAAGCCAGCGGTGAAGTACCTGGGGCTACTGATCGACTCGAAGATGAGTTTCTCTGAGCAAATCAGGGCAACGGCTGAGAAGGCTGCTTCGGGAATATCGGCCCTGAGTCGACTTATGGCCAACGTAGGGGGACCCAGCCCATCAAGAAGACGCCTCTTGATGAGTGCTGTAGGGTCAGTGCTAATGTATGGAGCAGAGGTATGGGGCGACGCTCTCAGCAAGGAGGTATACCGAAAACGATTGGCACAGGTACAGAGAAGAGGAGCACTGAGAATTGCATCTTCGTATCCAACAGTCTCCGACTCGGCGGTGAGAGTGATTGCAGGCGTGATACCTGTCGCCCTCCTTGCTAGAGAGCGCCGCGCTATTTACCTGCGCCGAAACGAGGATGCGAGGGAGATGGTTGTCCGCGAGGAGAGACAACGCTCGCTCAACGATTGGCAGCAGTCTTGGAGGAATTGCACGAAGGGAAGGTGGACTGCGCGCCTCATCCCGGATGTGAGACCGTGGCTAAATCGAAGGCATGGTGAGACTGACTTCTATCTGACCCAGCTTTTGAGCGGGCACGGGTGTTTTCAGTCTTACCTGCACAAGATCGGCAAGTCACGGTCTCCCGATTGTCGGTTTTGCCCAGGAGAGGAGGACAATGCCTGTCACACATTTTTGCGTGTACCAAATGGGCCAGGCTGCGAAGGGAACTCTACAGGGAGACGGGAGAGCTCACCCCGGATAATATAGTTGCGGTGATGCTCGAATCGGTTGACAAATGGAACCAGGTGGCACATTATGCTCGGGCAGTCCTAAAATATAAAAGGGACTCACAGCAGCCGGAGGCACTGGGGCTGGGAGATCGCTCTTCTGGCAATTCCTCTTCCCCCCTCCCCTCCCGCTAGGAAAGGGACTCCCCAGCTTGAAGGCGCCCCACGGCGTAACAAAACGAGACCTGGCCCGAAGTAATGTGTCAAACGGTTCCAGGCTAGGTTCTCAGATTGACAGGGGAGGTGTTTAGTGGGTAGTCCAAAGGTATCCTCCATGGGAGTCCCACACTGCCAGACTCGGCGGGCATAAATGCCTTCACCTCCCTACCACAAAAAAAAAAAAACCCAAAGAATAATGAAGCGTGGGGCATCGATGAGATTTCAGTGCAGCGCATCAAATATGGTGGCAGCAATGTTCATAAAGCTATTCACAAAGTCATCCAGCACATTGGCAACAAGAACATATGCCAAAGGAGTGGAGCGAATCAATTATTTTCCCTATCCACAAAAAAGGTGACAAGCTACAGTGCAAAAATTGTAGAGGCATATCACTACTTTCTTGGAAAATAAAATCGGATCATACGCCAACAGTATTATTGGGGAGTATCAAGGTGGTTTTGAGTAGGCACTTGAAAAATGCTGGGACGTTGACTTTAAGCAATCATACGACAGCATTGGTTGTAACGTACTGTACCAAATAATGCTTTGCTTTGTTATCCTAGCCAAATTAGTCTGTCTTACCAAAATGAGAATGACGTCAACGACCTCCCAAATCCGCATCAATAACCAGCACAGCGATATATATATATATATATATATATATATATATATATATATATATATATATATATATATATATATATATAATTAAAGCAGGGATATGGACTGCCTCCATTGCTATTCAGTTTGGCTCTAGAATACGTCATAAGGAAACTACCTGTCGATAAACGAGCTACGTCACTATACAAGTCGAGCCAAGGAGTAGCTTATCCGGATGACATCAACATTGTGTCACGGTCGCTAAAAGCAATTTTTTAAAGAAATTAGATATTTGAAATCTTTAAGTTAAATATGGTATTATTCAATCCAGCAAAATGAGAATCTATTGTAAGAAAATTTGGCCATTCTCGTGTCTCTTCACAATAACATTTTGGATCCTTGATTCTAAAACTTCTTGTCAAGATGTTCTTGTTGGAACTATTCGTAATTACTTTTGCCACTGTTTTTTTATATAAAGGGACATATTTCGGAAATGATTCCATACTAAAGCTTTCACAAGTTCACCAAAAATAACACTAAAATTGTGGTTTTTATATTTTCTGAACATACTTGGTATTCGACTTTGGTGGACATATGTACAAGTTGGGAAACTAATCGTAAAATATATTTTCAATAAAGTCATAAGTAAATACTTAATTAATCAGGAAGGAATATTAGTTTATAAATGTTATAATTTATTGTATTTTTGTCCTTCACCCAGATATTGTTTTTAAATTATTTAACACATTATAAAATCTTTCAGGAATTGAACATAAGATGGTTATGCAAACGATGACTTCTTCAAAATTAAATAGACTGGATTTAACGGAAGATGAAAAAGGTAAGATGAAATAGTAAAATTTTTATAATCGAATTATAATATTATAAAGGTTGCATCTGCACTCTTACTTATCATTCAATGAAACTGTGCCGCAATTAATTGTGAATATATTCAGTTATAATGCACTAAGCTATATTGTTACATCAGTTGTTATTGGGTTTTGAATTATTACTTTAGATATTGTTACTCTAATTAGTCAATGAAAGCTAGAATCGGCCTTGTATATTCGCTTTTAATGTTCATTTATGCAAATTGTCTATGAGTGATAATGCAAAACAGATTAAAAATGACAAAAACGTACTTATGTGCATGTTCACTTCAATTAAATGTCAAGGAAATTAGGAAGTTTCAAGGAATTAGGAGTTGATTAGGAGGCTGGGATAAAGTTATGTGGATTGAAATTTTAGCCATGTTGGGAAGACAGAACTATACTCCTGTTAGAAGTGTTTTCTACTCTACATACTCGTACAATACGCAGTCACCAGGAATGAATAAACTCAAGAAAAATTATACTTTAACATGTTTATGACAAAAATCATTGTTTTTTCAATTTCACCGGCCGTTATTTTATTGCAATGTAACAAAAATCAATCACATCACGAATTCCCAAAAATATTTACGTTATTCATCTTATCTGAAAATTTTAAGAAGGTCAAATCAAAACTGCAGTATTTGATTCGTTGAAAAGTCCATAGAACACCAAAATCGCGTATTGTTGTTCTTCTTCTTCGTAGCACTACACCCCTTTCGGGCCTTCGCTTCCTGCAACAGTTGCCTCCAACTGTCTCAGTCCATTGACCGCGTCGTCCAATTTTAAAATCCGAGCAGCGATGAACTGTCTTCGTCGAACGAGTCAGGGCAGTGTTTCCTCGGCTTCCCGACTGGCCTCCACCCTTCAGTTCTCCCAAGGAATACCTTTTGGTAGTCGTTGTTCGTCCATACGATTTACATGGTCAGCTAATTGCATCTCCCACAGTCTTATAATCGTTGCGACGTTCAGCTCGTCAAAAGTTTCATACAACTCATGGTTATATAGAATTCGCCAATGGTCCCCGTCTAGTTTGACTCCAATTATTCGCCTCAAGGCGTTCAATATGTTTGCGGATGCTTGGGTTAGGGTCCATGTTTCACACTCATCGCATGACACAGGTCTGATCACAGATTTGTCTACTTGAAGCTTTGTTTTCCTGTGTATGCAGCTGGTCTTCAAAATCGTCAAAACTGAATAAAATATTTCATTTGCGAGCTGTATTCTTCGGCGTATTTCGTCCGCATTTCTAGTTATTTTGGCACCTAAATACACAAATTCGCCCACATTTTTGATATTGTATCCGCCAATTGTGATATTTTGAGTATTTGAGGTACTATTCCTCGACTGCGTCATGAGCTTTGTTTAATTCTCATTGATTTACAGCCCTACTAGTTTTGTTTCGCTGTCGATTTTCACGAAAAGTTCTTGGGCGAGTGTTAACGACAGTGACAAAATGATGTTCTAGCTAGAGAAATTTCAAGTGGCTATAACTTCCGTGAATATTATTGGATTTTTTTCAAACTTATACAGCATTGGAACCTTATCTAAGACTATCGAAATTTGTCAAGTTTAAGAGTATCCATACGATTTTAATTGAAAAAATGTGAAATTAGAAGATCATACTATCATTAATCACGTTGAAATTTAATCGATTTGTTCACCCTAACGGACCGCAAATAATCAAGTTCAAAATAAAACAAGTGTTCAATTACATTAATTTAATTGTCGCTTAAGATGTCAAAAACATGTTTTATTTTAAACGACACGTACGCATTTTGGTCGGTATTGCCGAGCATCTTCAGCGCTAGACGCGGAACTGCTCAGTATTTCCGCATCTAGCGAAGTATTCAAAAAACAGCCGCGGCTAGTTGGGCAGGTCTCATTTTGTAGTGATGGAAGTCATCTGATCCCCAAGGTAGTGTTAGGGCAAGATATTTAATGATATATTGAGCTTATGAGCATCATCCGGAAGTTATTTGGAATCTGTGTAATGCGTGAACATAATCTTTTTTACCCTCTGAATGATTTGTGTTTGTAGTGTGTCCAGCATATCATTATCTGTCTTATTCGAAAAAGAAGCCTGAAAATAAAATTTATAAATTCAATTAAATGTTTGTGGATGCTTGAGTTACGGTCCATGTTTCACAGCTATAGCATAGTACAGGTCTTATCACAGATTTGTATACTTGAAACTTTGTTTTCCTGTGTATGTAGTTAGTCTTCAAGATCGTCAAAACTCAATACAATACCTTATTCGCGAGCCATATTCTCTTTTTCTTGTTTTTTTTTGGCGTATAAATAAACAAATTTGCCCACAATTTTGATGCTGTATTCACCAACTATGTGTTTTTGAGCATGCTAGGTATTTTACCTCGACTGCGTCATACGTTTTGTTTTATTCTCATTGATTTGCGACCCACCTCGTTTTGCTTCACTGTCGTGTTTCAGGGAATAGTTCTTTGGCGGTTGCTAATGGCCGCGACAAAATGTTGATGTCATCCGCATAGGCTATTCCTTGGCTCGACTTGTATAATAGCGTACCTCTTGTATTAACAGGTAGCTTTCTTATGACGTATTCCAGAAGCAAATTGAATAGCGATGGGGCCAGCCTATCCCCCTGTTTTAACCCGATGTTTGTGTCAAATGTGTCGGTGAGTTCGTTATTGATGCAGACTAAGTAGGTTGTCGACGTCATTGTCATTTTTGTAGGATGGACTAATTTGGCTAGGATACAGCATTATTTGGTACGTTATGTTACAACCAATGCTGTCGTATGCTTGCTTACAGTCAACGAAAATTTAGTGTACGTCTATATTGAACTCCCAGTGTTTCTCAAGTACCTGCTTGACTGTAAACCATGGGTCTATTGCTAATCCATCAGCTTTAAAGCCACCATGATGCTGCCCAGTAGTATTTATTTTTTTACGCTATTTTACAGATCCATGAATCCAATTACAAAATAGGTAATGAAATATAATACATGCAATAAAAATAAAGTGAGCAACTTTAAATAGAAAGAAAAAACAAGAATTTAAAATACTAATAAACCATTAGAAGCTAAGGAAAATATTATCTAATATGCTTTTAAAAGCGTTTAAGGAATGTGGCAGGGGACCCAGCTGGAGTTCATTGTAAAGACGTGATACGTGAACTAGAAACGAATAAAAATAAATATCTGCTCGAACAAAGGGCACAATGAATATGTCAGTTGAACACGTTCGTGAGGTAGGGCTTATATAAATCCTTTCCCGAAGGTTGGATGAAAGAGTACCCTTATATATTTTAAACAAGCAACACAGGTCTATGAATTCTCTCCTTTTGTTGAGTGATGTGATGTTGAGGATCTATAAGCGCTCATTGTAGGAGCTGTAGGGGAGATTATATTTGTAGAAAAGAGAGCGTGTGAATTTACGCTGCACAGTTTCAATAGCATCCGATAGATTGGTATAGTGAGGAGACCATACTTGGGAGCCATACTCAAGGATTGACTGAGCTAATATGAAATAGATAGACGCTTGTTAGGATGTTAAAGGAATTGTCACAACCGCGGGAGTCATCGCAGTTGCAGACATCAGTTTCTCGCAGAGGGGTGAGTAACCCGGGGTGGCATACCGAGGCCGGCTAGTGCACAGTCGTGTCGCGGGTCTTCCGGGACACCCTCTGCTCGTGCTGAGCCGCCCTACGCATAAAATCTAACACGGAGGGATAAGGGCGGGAAAGGGGAAGGTCATATTGAGAAATGAAAAAAAAAATGTTTTAATATATATATGTATGCATGTTTTCTTGCCCGTTATTTATAGGTAAATGCTTAAGAATTTTGTTTTTTTTAATGCCGGAAAACAGCAAATGAGCTACGCCATTTTCCACGTTATTGTATAAAACATCTATAAAAACTATAAAAGCTGACGCGCTCGTTAGTGTGTTATGCCAATATGGTCTAAATATTGAAAATAAATTCTAAGGACTTATTTGACCGAAATGGTTTCCACGCGGTACGGAAACATTTTCACTTTTGCACCATTTGTTCCTTGAACGACTCAGTTTGCATTGTTCACAATCATTTCAATCACTAAAATCATTCACATATCGTATCGATCTGACACTTTTTCAGAAAATTCACGCAATGCTCGTCTTTTCTTCCTTCAGGTTTTTAGATTTCTTCTTCGTCTTTCACTTTTTCACCAAAAAAATTCAGGCACTTCACAATGCAAAATCAATCTATCCCACAATTCAAACACTAAGCATTCCCCAATTATCAACTCCACTTTTCCTGTTTCACCATTCAATGTCATCGTCACCACCCCACTTTCTTCCCAATGCGAAAATCACTTTTTCTTCCCAAAAATCAAATACTGAACTGCAAAAGACCAATCCCGCAACCCCTCATTCCCAAATTATCGCTGCCGCATCCGAGTAACGTAATCGAAGTTCAGTACACTTCGATTCCACTAACCACACATCTTTTCTATATCGACAAACGCAACAATTTCCATTTTGCATATACGAGGTGTGACAATCAAGTAATGAGACTGAGTTCATTGCCGCGCTTGTGGTAAACCTGCAACCTTGAAATTCCCTTCTCCTTCCCGGGCATCCTTTTCCTCTCCATTGATATATTTACCATCTTTTTAGCTTGTTTAGTTCGCCTGCTGTGTCGTGTTGAGTAGACGTGTGTTGGTGGTACTCGTCTCGGAAATGGAGAAACAAAATCAAGAGCAACGCTTCGCGATAAAATTTTGCGCCAGATAGGGCGAAACAGCTTCGGAAACGTACGCTAAAAGTGCATAGTGATAGTGCCCAGGTGTTTCGATGGCATAAAGTATTTAAGGAGGGGCGTGGAAGACAAGGCGCGGAGTGGGAGACCAGTTGAGGTGCGGACTGACGCGAATTTGTTCCATCGGGGCAAACCATAAACCAAGTCTATTATCGCCAACTACTCGAAAGATTGCGAAAACGAGTCAACAGGGTGCGCCCAGGCATCGCTCGTAACTGCATCCTTCATCACGACAACGCGCCGTGCCACACCGCCCTCAGCATGTCCCAGTATTTGGCCTCTAAAGGGATCACCGTGTTGCAACAGTCGCCTTATTCGTCCGATATGTCACCCTGACTTTTTTTTGTTCCCTGGAAGAAAATCGGCGTTCAAAGGAACCCATTTTGAGTCGATTACGGACATCCAGGCGGCCGTGACGTCCAGACGTCCAGAAATGTCACGAAGCATGGAAAAGGGGACTACTTCGAAGGGGATGGCAGAGTTGTAGAATAATTTTTAAATATATGGTTGTCATGAAATTAGTCTCATTACTTATCTTATCACATCCCGTAAGGTGATTTGCATAGCCATGATAGCGTTTGGTTATATGCAAATCGTCATATACGAGTATACGCAAACAACTGCTTTTGGCGATATCTCAAAAAGAGTGTTATCCTGCGCTTGGGAGAACTTGAACCCAGGGTCCCAGCAGACCCCCGGTTGAGAATCCACGACGCTACCAACGGAGCCACCTTCTGTTGATTTCCCATTCATCTAATTAGCAACTTCAACTATGCACCTTTCTTAATGGGCATGGAAATGAAATTTGTTAGTAGGGAAGCGTGGATAAATTTTTTTAGTATAACAAATAAAATTTTGTTGGTGGGAGCTAATGAATAAAATTAGTTAGTATGACGGAAGAAATTAGGTTTTGTTAGGGAAAGGGTATCGAATGAAATTTTGTCAATAGGAAGTAATGAAGCGAGTGTTGTTAGAGGGAAAGTTAAGATTATTATTGTATTATTATATTTTGTAATTAAAGACAGGGTAAGAGGGTAAAATTGAGATTATGGGGAAATAAGAATTATAAGGAAACTGTTAAATGTTAATAAAAATAAATAAATATACCGAGGTAAAGGGTAAATGTGCCCAAAAGAAGGTGGAGATGTTACGGCGGCAATTTGAAGTTGCCAATGGGAGAATGCCGGTACGCCGGAATTCGCAACAGAATTGCTGGAAGATTGTACAATGAAACCAGAGACACGTGAAGCTCTAGTGGTTATGCATGAAATATGGATGTTAAATTTCAAACCTGGGTCAAATTCTCCTCCCAAATCTTTAAATTTGTCCATGGGATAAGATGGGATAAGAAGGATAAGATCCAAAAGAGGATTGAGTCAGAAACGTGGAACTATCGGAGTTTGTTAGTCAAAAGGCCATGATCAATACTGTCAAAGGCTTTAGCAAAATCGGTGTATCTGTAATCAACTTGTCAAAAGCAAGAGGGATGGTATTCGTAAGTTCTAACAACTTAGTTCTTGTCGAACGACCTTCAATGATACTAACATTGAAAATAATTGATAGGTGGGTAGATAATGAAGAAGATAATGACTTTACGAAGAGAATTGGTATTCCATCAGGACCTGGACCACCATTAAGGTCAAAAGTGAGCAGTGTACTTTCAATTTCCAGTAGAGAGATCACGATAGAATGCACAATAGGAGAAGGAGAAGGACACGATGAGTATACAGTGGAGTTTGAAACCTTAAATGTGGGGGAAAAAAATTGAGCAAAAAGCTCACAGATAGCTTGCGCGTCAGAAGCTTGGCAGTTACGCCATGAGAAGATATTAGGGTTATGGGATGTTGTTTTCAAGGAACGGATGTATGTGCAAAAGGGCTTAGGACTATTAGATTGTAGTGATGTTTCAATCATATAATAACAAGATTGCGTTGCATTTTTAACTATTTTTTTGGCTTCTCTACAAAGTAGTCGGTAGTTGGCAAGGTCAGTATCAGAGTTGGAATACTGAAATTTTTTGTGCGCCTGGTACTTTAAATAAAGAGCGCCTGAGACTTCAGCCGAAAGCCAGCTGGGGATATTTTTCAAGGGGAACGGCAGATAGGTACATGATTTATGATTATGCTTCTGATTTTCGTAGAAAGTAGATAACGCTGACTTGACATCTAGCTTCTATAGCAATGAATTTCAGTCAATCTTATCCAGCTCAAGCTGAATGGCTGCATAGTTGGCTTTTTGGAAATTAAATCTTGGGGGAAAAAGGAGTGCGTTTGGACTGAGGTGCGAAAAAGATCAACCAACCTCAAGCGGAGGATAATGGGGGTCATGTTTTACATATTTTGAGGACGATTTTAAAATCGAGGAGATAGACGCAGGGTTGGTAGTAAGGATGAAATCGAGAAGTTGGTTATTTGCGTTTGGGATTGTATTTAACTGCAATAGGGAGCAAATCGATGAAAAAGAAGAACACAGCATAGAGAGATAATTGAAGAATGTGAGGGTATGAGAGCTTGTGTTCCAACTTAGGCAAGGTATGTTGGTCATCACAAATTAAAATTATGTATCTAGGGTTGAAGCTGCTGAAATAAGAAGAGAATTCAAAAAAAAAAAAGAAACGATAGTAAACGTGGAAAGGAGCATTGCAAGGGATGTACACGCAAAGCAATACTATACTTACGGCTTGAGAGATATTATTGATCACAGTGATGCATTCTAGTGAAAGTGAAGGGTAAAAGCCCGTGCAGAGTTTGCTGCCTAAAGCTTTATGAATAGCGATAAGTACATCACCACCGTCAGATTTACCTGAAACCAAACGATCTTTATCGGTGCGGTAGACATCATATAGTGGAAAAATTTCACTGCTGACGATATTAGGAGTCAGCTAGGTTTCTGTTAAACAGATAAAATCATCGCCGGAGATGGAAGAGGCAATTTTAATAGTCTCCAGCTTGGTTCGCATGCCACGTACATTTGGAAAGTAAAGATTGGAGCTGTAAAAAGTGTTTCGAATATCAAAATTTAAAGTACTATTTGAATAAGGTTTGAGTGAACAGTTGTTAAAGTCTCAGAAGAGAGATCATCGCACGACAAAAATTTCTTCTTTTGGTCGCCTCGAAAGGTTTAATAAAAGTTCCAGAGGGCCAGTATTCTGGGTAAAGAACAATGCTGTAGTTTGATGGTACAATTAGCTTAAAGGAAGCTTTAACTCTTCTCTCAATGTTACGCTTTGTCAGAAGTTGTATCCAATGTAATTTTAGTATTCTCTCCCGATGGAGGAAGATCTGGTGCCGAAGGCTGCAAAACATCACGAGTATCCAGAATCATGTCAGTTGAAGAATGTACGGATACAATATCGACAAACTGGAGCAAGGGAGCAATCTCATTACACCAGCCGACCATTTTTTATGCAAAGCACTTATGCCTCTATAGTTTTTGCACTTTAATTTATCAACTTTTTCGTGGATGGCTTCTTGAACACCGCTACCACCATATTTGATGATCTCCACTGGAATCTGATCGATGCCCGCCGCTCTTTTATTCTTCTGGGCTTTGATGGCAGAACAAACTTCATCCAGAGTTGGTGGGGCCAGTAAAAGCTCTCCAGGAGTATCTATAGGCTCCGATGTTCTGAAGCTGTGTGGAGGGTTAAGCAGATTCTTGAAATATGATGTTCATATTGCCTTAATCCTGTTTTCATCATCCATAATGTTGCCAATGTCATCATTACAAAGCGTAGTTTTGGGCTGATAACCTTGCTTCAGGGTTTTCACTACTTTGTATGCTTACCTTATGCTGTTGCTTGCTAGGTTTATATTGACGCATCTCTATTTGTCGTCATAGTATTTTTTTTCTTGATTTAAATGGTCTTATTCGCTACTTTGCTGAAATTTTAATAATGTTATCTCTTTTTCCTGGTTTCCTTATATAAATGTTGTTCGTATTCATGATTCTTCTTGTCCAACGCATTCTTGCTATCATCATCAACCCAATCATTTCTTTTGCGCTAGGCCTGATATCTGATCATCTGTTCTGCTACACTTTCGATTGCCGCTTTTACTTCCATCCATAGTTCGCTGCTTATTTTCAGCGGTGTGTCTGATAGGAAGGGAGCCAGCTGGTGAAATTATTTGCCACAGACGTCGTTTGGAGCTTGTCAATGTCGAAATTCTGTAGAGGACTGATCTACGCCAAATACGTCTTTGACAGATGACACAGATATGTTAATTTGATCAAGTAATGATCCGAGTTACAATTGGCTGTTAAACAGATAAAATCATCGCCGGAGATGGAAGAGGCAATTTTAATTGTCTCCAGCTTGGTTCGCATGCCACGTACATTTGGAAAGTAAAGATTGGAGCTGTGAAAAGTGTTTCGAATATCAAAATTTAAAGTACTATTTGAATAAGGTTTGAGTGAACAGTTGTTAAAGTCTCAGAAGAGAGATCATCGCACGACAAAAATTTCTTCTTTTGGTCGCCTCGAAAGGTTTAATAAAAGTTCCAGAGGGCCAGTATTCTGGGTAAAGAACAATGCTGTAGTTTGATGGTACAATTAGCTTAAAGGAAGCTTTAACTCTTCTCTCAATGTTACGCTTTGTCAGAAGTTGTATCCAATGTAATTTTAGTATTCTCTCCCGATGGAGGAAGATCTGGTGCCGAAGGCTGCAAAACATCACGAGTATCCAGAATCATGTCAGTTGAAGAATGTACGGATACAATATCGACAAACTGGAGCAAGGGAGCAATCTCATTACACCAGCCGACCATTTTTTATGCAAAGCACTTATGCCTCTATAGTTTTTGCACTTTAATTTATCAACTTTTTCGTGGATGGCTTCTTGAACACCGCTACCACCATATTTGATGATCTCCACTGGAATCTGATCGATGCCCGCCGCTCTTTTATTCTTCTGGGCTTTGATGGTAGAACAAACTTCATCCAGAGTTGGTGGGGCCAGTAAAAGCTCTCCAGGAGTATCTATAGGCTCCGATGTTCTGAAGCTGTGTGGAGGGTTAAGCAGATTCTTGAAATATGATGTTCATATTGCCTTAATCCTGTTTTCATCATCCATAATGTTGCCAATGTCATCATTACAAAGCGTAGTTTTGGGCTGATAACCTTGCTTCAGGGTTTTCACTACTTTGTATGCTTACCTTATGCTGTTGCTTGCTAGGTTTATATTGACGCATCTCTATTTGTCGTCATAGTATTTTTTTTCTTGATTTAAATGGTCTTATTCGCTACTTTGCTGAAATTTTAATAATGTTATCTCTTTTTCCTGGTTTCCTTATATAAATGTTGTTCGTATTCATGATTCTTCTTGTCCAACGCATTCTTGCTATCATCATCAACCCAATCATTTCTTTTGCGCTAGGCCTGATATCTGATCATCTGTTCTGCTACACTTTCGATTGCCGCTTTTACTTCCATCCATAGTTCGCTGCTTATTTTCAGCGGTGTGTCTGATAGGAAGGGAGCCAGCTGGTGAAATTATTTGCCACAGACGTCGTTTGGAGCTTGTCAATGTCGAAATTCTGTAGAGGACTGATCTACGCCAAATACGTCTTTGACAGATGACACAGATATGTTAATTTGATCAAGTAATGATCCGAGTTACAATTGGCTCCTTAGTATGTACGAACGTATACTCGAGGCCAATCTTTGTTGTATCAGAACGTGATCGATCTAGTTTTGGGTGGTGCCATCCAGTAACACCAGGCCATTTTATAAATATACGTATCAATATAGGAAGTAACTCAAACGTATGACTAGATTTTTGCTATATGCAAAGGCAATCAAGCGCTGGCCGTTTCATTTGTTTTATTGTGGAGGCTATGTCTTCTAGTAGTTCCTCAATGAGGTAGTTCATTGCCAACCTCTTTTAGGCTCACACATGATTCAGTTTCCTATTTATAGTAAAAAAAAGACTAAAATACCATACAGAGTATGATAAAAGTGCAGTGAAATATTACACTCAATGCAATAAGTACCACAGTACAATGAAATACTCATACCAGCATCATAATAAATTTTTAATCGAAAATCTAATTTACTTCCTAAAATTTCAAATGCATATAAACAGACAAATATGAGCAGCTAAAATGTTGGCACTTCATTCAAGACATCATTCAGCTGGTCTACGCTATATTTAATTGTAATAAAAAATATATAAAACGTTCCTTATAAGTCAGCAATGTGTCTTAGTTAAGCAGAAAATATATATAGAAGAACAGCGTCCATTTACAAGTCTGCCATCAAGATAACTGCTCCTAATACAAAATAACCTTTACTACAAGATATTTGTACACAAACGTAATAAAAAAGACTAAAAGTTCCATAGTTTTGCCTCAAACATTGCGCTATACTTGATAAGATGATATTCATCATCATCTATGGCGCGACAGCCCAAGCCGGGCCTTGGCCTCCAGGATTAATCTCCTCCAATCATCATGGCTCCGCGGCTCTGCCCGCCAGTTGTTCACTCCTAACAAGGGTCAGCTGTCAGCTTCTATCCTCTCTTCCCATCGAGTCCTTGGTCTTCCCGCTGGACTTTAATCTTGGGCTCTACCCATCATTCTTCTTATGGGCTGCCGCTTTTCTTCCATTCTTTCTACAGGCCTGTCCATTGCAATTTGCGTAACTTCACACAAGGAGAAACGTGTAATTCATGGTTGTAACGTAGTCTCCACTCTATTCCTTGTTTCACTGGGCCGTAGATTTTCCGGAGCACTTTTCGGATTTGCTCGTCAGGGTCCATGTTTCACTTCCCATATAACAGCACAGGTTTGACTAGTGTTTTGTAAATGCTAAGCGTATTTTACCTGTGCAAACCTCTGGACCTCAGAATGGGAAGTACGGAGTAATAGGCTTTATTTTCGGCGCTTATGTGGCATCAAATTTTATCCTTTCCGTCAGCTCTTCTATTCAGGTTGCCTCTCAAAGATATAAAATTATCCACACTTTCAATGTTGTAGTCCCCTATGGTCAGGTTTTGTCGAGCTGGAGTTTTCTTGCTCACTTGAGTCATGAATTTAGTTTCAGTTTCATTGACTCGTAGGCCGATTCAGTTTGCTTCAGATTCTAGGCTCAAAAATGCTCCTTTCGCATCTAAGATTAAGCGTGCCATAATATTGACGTCATCAGCATTTGCTATCAATTGTGTGGACTTGAACATAAGTGTACCCGAAGTTTCCGCTGATGTCTTCCCGATGACGCATTGTGGCTCAATATTAAAGAGCGTTGGGGCAAGTCCTTCCCCTTATTTTAAGCCTGATTCCATTATAAAGCTGCAGTTCACCGTTTCCCTTGACCTGGAACTTTGTGTTTAGCATCGTGACATTAACCATGCTGACTACTCTTTTTGGGACCTGAAAGTCAAGCATTATTTTGTACAGCGTATTTCAGCTGGCACCGTCTTATGCTTGCTTGAAGTCTATAATGGTGCACATCGATGTTATACTCCCAGCACTTTTGGAGTGCCTGCTTTACTGAGAATATTTAGTCGATTGTGGACCGTTCACTTCGAAAGCCTCCCTAATACTCTCCTATAATATTTTCATTGTACGGCTTTAACTTTTTTTCGATGATGAAAATTATAGAGGCAACGCTCTACTGTGCACCGTCTCATAAAGTGCTCTTTATAAGACGTGCTCAGTAGAGCGATGCCTCTATAATTTTCACACCTTAATTTGTCCTCCTTTTTGTGTAAAGTACATATTATACTTTTTCGCTAGTCTTCTGGTAATTGCTTCACTGACCATATTCTTCATATTAGTCGATGCAGAATGCTATTTAGATGGAGATTCCTACTCTGGAGCAGTTTTGCTAGTATTCCATCTATTCCAGAGCCTCATTTTTTCTGAGGTCCCGTACTGCAGCCTGTACTTCGTCTCTGATTGGTGGTGAGACTTTGACTTTTTGCTCTACTTCAGCCGCTTTTGGGGGCGCCGTGAATAGCTTCTGGAAATATGGCAGCCACCTGTTTTTAATTTCGACTGAGTTGCCTATGGTTGCTCCTTGTATACTTTTGCAAAGCCATGTTTGTGGATTAAAGCCGTCTCTTAGTTGTTTGATAGAGGCATACGCCGATATGACTTCATGTAGGGCCATGTTTTTGTTAATCTGTTGGATTTTGGTGTAGATGGTCAGTCGTTTCTTTCTTCGACACATTTTTAGGGTTTTGTAAAATAATTTTACAAAACCCTACTAAAATCACGTCCTGTCTGTCCGTCTGTCTGTCCGTCCGCCCGTCCGTGTGTCACAGCAGTTTTTCTCGGAAACTACTTAAGCTAGAAACATCCAATTTTGTATGTAGGTGTAAAGTGGTGCTCTCTTCAAAGGTCAACTGCAAAAAAATGTTATAAGGTATTTAAGGGGGGTCTCCCCATATAGGGGAGTGACCCCCGAAAAAAAATTTCATTGAAGGTAGCCGATATGGGTATCAAATGAAAGGTCTTGATGAGAACTTTTCTTAGTTTGGCAAAGTTTGCTTCGAGAGGCGCACAGGGACGGGAAATACACGAAAAATTTGTGTCCCCCCCCCCCCTCGCGATTGGACCCCTGTGATCCGAAAAATCTGAAAAAAATCAAGTATGTAGACCTTCATGAGTACAACAACAACAAATACGTGAGAAGTCGCAATTCACTGAACTTTGTTAGTAATAGTATGATTTATCGATTTTATGTTTTCTTGAATAAAATCTTAACGGAACCCTTAAATTCAATGAAATTCAGTATATAGATGATTTTTTATAAGATTGATCTATCCTTAAAGTTTCATAAAAATTAAATCATATTTAGCGAAGTTATAGCGGTTAGAATTTTCCTGTATTACTATGGAACAATATGCGCTGCGTGTATTACTATGGCAACATATGGCTATGGAACAACATGCGCTTTTTACCGACTCAGGCACTACAGTTTTGCTAGGATTTGTATGAAAATTCCAGGAATGATAGGTGTCATGAATATCTTTGAGAATCGGTTCAGCTAGTGGTATCAGTAATCGTAAAATAAAATAGTGGCTGTTTTAAATGCGAAGATTGAATAATTTTGAGTTATTTTTTCCCAACTTCAACGTTTAAGGTGAATGCTTTGAACACTTGATTCAATTTAATGAATGACTGAAGATAAGTACTTGCAATTAATACTCGTCAGTGAAGCAAGTCAAGGAGGCGGGAGAGAGCTCCTAGCAAAAGGGGTTTGTAACCATTCTAGGATTCGAAAAAATTGGCCATTAATCGATGATAACAGTACAGGAGAGTAGCCCCTGAAAAAAATTCATCAAACTTAGCTGATATGAGTATGAAATGAACGTTTTCATGGGAGCTTTTCAAAACAGTTCTTAAACTGTCAGTTTTTGTTTCAGTGGGGGCATAGGGGGGGGGAATACATGAAAAATGTGTTTCCTCCCTCGTGAGTGGACATCTGAAATAATTATCAAGGGCGACATTTATGAGTATAACAATAACAAAAACCTCAGAAGTCGAAATTCGTTCAACTTTGTTAATGATAGTATGATCATCGAATTTCATATTTTCTACAATAAAATCGTCTTTGACATGTTTCTTGATTTGATTCGATCTGGTGACTGCATTTTGTAAATTGAATACAAAACCCTTCTGACATGAGCGTAGGTCTGTTTACCCAACTTGTTTTAACTAGCCGCTGAAGGCTTTTATATTGCTCTTTTTTGGCCCAAGTTTTTTTGATCGCTTCCTTGCATTCTTCGTCGTACTAGTCGCTCCTACTTTTCTTTGGTTGGTGCCCCAAGACTTCCTCGACTGCTTCTATTACTGAATTTCTTTCTTCTTCCCCATAATTTTGATGTCATCATTACCCTCTCCCGCCTGCGGGGAATGTTGATGTGGTTTTCCAGCGCAGAAATGTATATAGACGTTACTGGGTTATCATTTAGCTTGTGTATCTGGTCCATGCAGTAACTGAGACGCGGTATCGAAACTTGACCTTTATAAAGTAGTGATCCGAATCACAGACAGTGCCGCGAAACGAGTGTGTGTCGAGAATGTTGGTGGCGGCTCGTTTTTATATGAGATCATGGTCGATCTGGTTGAATGTGCGACTGTCTGGGGATGCCCACGTTCCCTTGTGGATGTCGTGATGGGGAAAGCGTGTGGCGCTTACTGGAAAGCTTCTACTAGTAGCGAAGTCTATAAGCCGTTGTCCGTTGTCGCTGGATTCTGTATGGAGGCTGTGTCCCCTGCTTGTTGTTCCTCTATGCGGTGCTTTAAAATTCATCTTGGATTGCCTCTTCCTTGTCTTCTGTGAGCGCATGACAGTTGATCAGCCAGATATTACAGAATTTGGTGTTGATACGAATCGTACAGATCTTTCCGTTAACAGACTTGAAGTCGTTGCTAATTTGTTTAAATGCGCTGTCAATAATGAAAGCAACTCCAAACGCATGTCCGCTTTTAAACACCGTGTGCGTTTGCATTTTGTCAAATATGTCTACACCTTGCCATCTGGTTACTTGTATTGCGTGGGTGTTGATTTCGTATTTCTTTATTTCATCCAGAAGTTGTTGCAGTGCACCTGGTCTGTTCAATGATCTCACATTCTAAGTTCCAAAAGAACAGTCCTTTATGCGTTGCGATAGTCGTTGCCGTTTATTCAATCCGATCCGAGGCTGTTGTCCTCGTTCAATGACAAGTAATTACTAAGTAGGGCATTGTCAGCGCTTCAACTTAGTTGGGTTTGGTCCACGAGTGGCATTTTATTTACCACCTACCCGCTGGTTAGCCGGTTAGGTCACCTTCTATCCGCTACCTGAGGACACGTCCGATGAGCGATAGAAAGTCAAAAACGGATGTTAAGATGATATTATGACACTTCAAGCTCCTCCTTGTGCAATACTCTCACCCTTGTCATACCAAGGGGTTGGGTTTTGTGCCTATGTATGTTAGCATCTTACCTGAATTAGATTTCTGCACGTGATTCATACTTTGGCCAGTTTCTTATTTACTGTGGTCCACTGTAGTATAGTGAGACTGATTTTTACCTAACCCCTTTTTTGAGCGGGCGTGGATGTTCGCTATCTTACAAAATATGTAAATCGCAGTCCCCGACATTAGTTTTTGCGCAGGAAAGGAAGATGATGCTTGCTTCATATTTTTCACATGCAAAATACAGAGAAACAGGAAGCTCTCTTCAAATAATTTAATCGTGGAGATGATTAGATCGGTTGACAAATGACATTATATGTTCGGGTAGTCCTGACATATAAAAAGGGTTCATGTAAGCAGCTGGGGACAACGAGGCTGGGGGATCACTTTTTTGCCATCCCTCTCCCTCCCACTGCTCTTGCTATAAGAGAGATCCCCCAACTTGAGGGTTTTTTTTGTGGTAGGGAGGTGAATGCTATTTATGCACAGAGTGTGGGACTCCCATGCACGACTGGACTACCCACTAAACACCTCCCCTGTCAACCTGAGAACCCAGCCTGGAACCGTTTGACACATTACTTCGGGCCAGATGTCGTTTTGTTACGCCGTGCGGCTGCCTTCAAGCTGAGGAGTCCCTTTCCTAGCGGGAGGGGAGACGGGAAGAGGAAGTGCCAGAAAAGCGATCGTCCAGCCCCAGCGCCTCCGGCTGCTGTGGGTCATTTAAGGGTTAAATAGCCTTTACTAACCAGATACTTATGAAGACCTACTTCCATGATTTTCGCTAAGATTTTTCGGTTCAAAGATATCTAATCATGAGGGAGGGGGACGCAAATTACTCGTACGTTTATCCTCGTCTTGCATACCTCGAAGCAAAAAGTATCCATGTTTGAAGAAGTTCTCATTAAGACGTTCCATTTGATACCCATATTGGCTACTTTCAGTAAATTATTATTTTTTTTTTGAGTCACCCCCTTAAATGCTGAGGCCCCCTTCAAACATCTTATGCAATTTGTTTTTATATATTTTTGAAGAGGTCACCACTTCTGATTTGTGTGAAAATTTTCGAAATGTACGAACGTCTTCCGAGCGGGCCTTCAATAACGACATGAAATTGGAATTCTCGTCATTATTGTTCCTTTTAAAGGAAAACCTTGTTTTGCCAATGCTTTCAGGGTGCTGAAAATTTTAAGTAACGCCGTTCTATTCTCCATCATCTGTTTCGAATGAGAATACTTAACGCATGTTTCTTCATCCGCTCTGACCCATGTTTCCAGTTTGAAAATCCATCATCGACCCAGGCTCCTTTTGAATTCAGAGTATGCGAGTTGAAATTAGCGATCAATTGCCGTTCACACGCTTTAGTGTAGACGTTGCAAATTCTGCAATTGTTTTTCTTAAGTTCAAGCCACGGATAGTTCTTTTACACCGTTTAAAATTGCTGTTGTTGTTGTCGTTGTTGCTGTCTTTATGTTGAATATCACTTTCTGAAGCTCAAGGAGACTCGGTTTTCGAGGATCCTGAGGCTTTTTTCTCGATCCGCTGCTGGTCATCATCCACGCAATCCTCTTTTTTTTTTCCTTTTCATCAGTCGCACGACGAATCTATCCATCTGTGTGTTTTTTTACTTTGTGTAGCATGCACACTCGTTTCGTTATTTCTCTAGTAATTTCTCACTCAGAAATAATACACAAGCACATACGACACAAGCGAATAGAAGAATAAAACGAACATAAGCATAAAAAAAATTCAGGCACATAGAATACACCTACATGGCTTTATAGGTACAGTCGTCGTTGGCATAAATGTGTGTTCTATGCGCACGTGAACCATGCGCTTATTTCCCGCATGAAATTTAAAATGTATAAATCGACAAAGTTGATGATATATGGTGTTTGATTTTTTCGAGTGGGTAATTTTCCTACTCGGGATTTTTCGAGTGGGTCTAGCTACCCATTACTCCTGCTGGGCCTGATTGTCTTCCTTTAGCCATCATCAAACCATCACGTAGACGTTTAGTTCATTTAGTGCTACCCAGGATGCACCACTTTGGGGTGATCGAACTACATTAAACAAGTTGGGTAAACAGACCTACGCTCATGTCAGAAGGGTTTTGTATTCAATTTTCAAAATGCAGTCACCAGATTGAATAAAGCCAAGAAGCATGTCAATGACGATTTTATTGGAGAAACTATGAAATTCGAAGATCATACTATTATTAACAAAGTTGAACGAATTTTGTTATTGTTATACTCATAAATATCTTATTTCAGATGTCCATCCGCGACGGAGAAAACACATTTTTCACGTATTTTCCCCCCTGTGCCCCACTGAAGCAAAAACTGACAGTTTAAGAACTGTTTTGAAAAGCTCCCATACTCATATTGGCTACGTTTGATGAATTTTTTTTATCAGGGCCACTCTCCTGTACTGTTATCATCGATTAATGGCCAATTTTTTCGAATCCTAGAGTTGTTACAAACCCCTTTTGCTAGGAGCTCTCTCCCGCCCCCTTGACTTGTTTCACTGATGAGTATGAATTGTTGGTACTCATCTTCAGTCATTCATTAAATTGAATCAAGTGTTCAAAGCATGCACCTTAAACGTTGAAGTTGGGAAAAAATAACTCAAAATTATTCAATCTTCGCATTTAAAACAGCCACTATTTTGTTTTACGATTACTGATACCACTAGCCGAACCGATTCTCAAAGGTATTCATGACATTCCTAAAATTTTCATGCAAATCCTAGCAAAACTGTAGGGTCTGAGTTGGTAAAAAGCTCATGTTGTTCCATAGCCATATGTTGCCATAGTAATACATGCAGCGCATATTGTTCCATCGTAATACAGGATGTTGCCCAGGGATCTATCCTTGGTCCGGACCTGTGGAACGTGTCTTACGACGGGCTACTGAGACTCGAGATGCCAGATGAGTCGCGCTTGGTCGGCTATGCGGATGATGTTGCGGCTCTGGTCGCGGGACGCACCGTTGAACAAGCGCAACTTAGGCTAGGTATGCTAATGCGCCGAGTGAGGGACTGGATGACTGCCCGCGGGCTCAGTTTAGCACTGGAGAAAACCGAAGTGGTCATCTTGACCAAAAAGAGAATCCCTAGAGTAAGGATGATCAGTATTGGAGATATACAGGTCGAATCGAAGCCAGCGGTGAAGTACCTGGGGCTACTGATCGACTCAAAGATGAGTTTCTCTGAACAAATCAGGGGAACGGCTGAGAAGGCTGCTTCGGGAATATCGGCTCTGATTCGACTTATGGCCAACGTAGGGGGACCCAGCCCATCAAGAAGACGCCTCTTGATGAGTGCTGTAGGGTCAGTGCTACTGTACGGAGCAGAGGTATGGGGCGACGCTCTCGGCAAAGAGTTACACCGAAAACATTTGGCACAGGTACAGAGAAGAGGAGCACTGAGAATTGCATCTTCGTATCCAACAGTCTCCGACTCGGCGGTGAGAATGATTGCAGGCGTGATACCTGTCGCCCTCCTTGCTAGAGAACGCCGCGCTATTTACCTGCGCCGAAACGAGGATGCGAGGGAGATGGTTGTCCGCGAGGAGAGATAACGCTCGCTCAACGATTGGCAGCAGTCTTGGAGGAATTGCACGAAGGGAAGGTGGACTGCGCGCCTCATCCCGGATGTGAGACCGTGGCTAAATCGAAGGCATGGTGAGACTGACTTCTATCTGACCCAGCTTTTGAGCGGGCACGGGTGTTTTCAGTCTTACCTGCACAAGATCGGTAAGTCACGGTCTCCCGATTGTCGGTTTTGCCCAGGAGAGGAGGAGAATGCCTGTCACACATTTTTTGCGTGTACCAAATGGGCCAGGCTGCGAAGGGAACTCTATAGGGAGACGGGAGAGCTCACTCCGGATAATATAGTTGCGGTGATGCTCGAATCGGTTGACAAATGGAACCAGGTGGCACATTATGCTCGGGCAGTCCTTAAAGATAAAAGGGACTCGCAGCGGCCGAAGGTGCTGGGGCTAGGGGATCGCTCTTCTGGCATTTCCTCTTCCCGTCTCCCCTCCCGCTAGGAAAGGGACTCCCCAGCTTGAAGGCGCCCCATGGCGTAACAAAACGAGACCTGGCCCGAAGTAATGTGTCAAACGGTTCCAGGCTAGGTTCTCAGATTGACAGGGGAGGTGTTTAGTGGGTAGTCCAAGGGTATCCTCCATGGGAGTCCCACACTGCCAGACTCGGCGGGCGTAAATGCCTTCACCTCCCTACCACAAAAAAAAAAACAAAAAAAATACAGGAAAATTCATACCGCTATAACTTCGCTAAATATGATTCAATACTTATGAAACTTGCAGGGTAAGTCGATCTTATAAATAGTCATCTGTTCACTGAATTTCATTGAATTTAAGGGTACCATTGAGATTTTATTCAAGAAAACATAAAATCGGTAAAGCATACTATTACTAACAAAGTTGAGTGAATTGCGACTTCTAACGTATTTATTGTTGTTGTACTCATCAAGGCCTACATACTTGATTTTTTTCAGATTTTTCGGATCACAGGTGTCCAATCGCGAGGGGGGGGGGACACAAATTTTTCGTGTATTTCCCCTCCCTGTGCGCCTCTCGAAGCAAACTTTGCCAAACGAAGACCTGTTTTGAAAAGTTCTCATCAAGAGCTTTCATTTGATACCCATATCGGGGGTCACTCCCCTATATGGGGAGACACCCCTTGAATACCTTATAAAATTTTTCGGTAGTTGAACTTTGAAGAGAGCACCATTTTACACCTACATACAAAATTGGATGTTTCTAGCTTAAGTAGTTTCCGAGAAAAACTGCTGTGACACACGGACGGACGGTCGGACGGACAGACAGACTGACAGACAGGACGCGATTTTAGTAGGGTTTTGTAAAATTATTTTACTTTGTCGTTAATGTCTGATGCTGGTAAAACCAAGGAAAGTTAGAAAGTCGCTATTTCGAACACAAAGAAAGTAATATCTTCTTCAATGGGTTCACAATACTTTAAAGTCAGACAGTTTTCAAAATACAGTATTGAAAACTAGAAAACTAGATAGAGGTTTTGAATTTTGGAGGGCTTTTTTATAAAGTGCACATCCATAAAACAATTTTCTGGAACCATCGACATTTTCCGTAAATCAAATCGTGAATTATTATAAGCATAAAGAGAATTAATTGCACAATGGAATTTTATTTGAATTTCTTTTATATTTTTCCAATTCAAATTAGTGACATTGTATTAAATAGAACTCCTCATTAGTTACTTTTAATTGATTGTTAAAATTTAGTTGGAGTGAACCCGCAAATATTATTATAGATAAAACATTATTAATTTTACATTCTGAAATTTCAATATCATACTAGTTATGTTTTCAAATATGGCTGCAAGAAAATTCTGAAACTATTTTCCAAAGTTTTATCGACAAGCTTAACAGCAAACCAAACTTTATCTACTCTAAACTTCGTAGGCGAAATATCCGCTGTTTTCTTATTGTCTATTATAGCGTTAATTTATCACTAGAATATTACAAACCATTCAATTCATGTTCATGCTGTTCGTAGATTAAGCTGAATATTAAACTTCATAATTGCTGCATATTTGTAATTTCA